>KN471708.1:0-24219 GCA_000787095.1 Periophthalmodon schlosseri
GCAGTAGCAGTAGTAATAGTAGTGGTAATAGTATGAAAATCAGTAGTACTCGTTTCAAACAACTACATAAATTGAGTAAACATTACTTTTCCTCCTTCTTTGAGCAATACCAAAGTACAGTGTCATTCTGACCCAGCCCTTTACATATCCACCGTTAGCTTTAGCTGCCTCCCACGGCTCCATAAGTTCATTAGGATCAGAGCAAACATGGCCGCTACATCATAATGAGGGCTGCTCCTGCTCCGGGTCTATATCTATCGCTCGGTGGAGTCCCATTAGCTGCTGTACAATCGTCCGACTGTGGGAACGGCTTGTTAAAGGCGGAGATGAGGCTGTCAGAGCACAAATACTGTCAGTGTGAAGTAACCATGGCGTTGAAGGGCCAATCTAGACTGTGTTTGAGCCCATGTTACTGCAGTGAGAGGCAGAGAGCAACTGTGAACTGCCATTAATATGTCCAAAATCTAAGACTGTATATATAAATGGACATAGCTAACTTGCTAGCCGCCGCGTTCCAAATAGGAAGTGATCATGGGCGCACTTCCGGCTCCAATTCACTTTACATTGTCCCAGTAAATCCGCGTTCCAATAGGAAGTGATCATGGGCGCACTTCCGGCTCCAATTCACTTTACATTGTCCCAGTAAATCCTGGCTTCAGGCTCGTCATTTTGGTCTTAAAATGTTCGTATTGACCCGCTTTACATGATCCTAATATTTTTATTTCGCTACAGACAAATTAAGAGCTTCATTTGACTGGAGCCGAAAGCTATGGGTGATGTCACACTCTTCTTTATATAACGGGCTATACGCAATTTGTTCTATGTGGTTTTGCAGTTTGTTGTGCCCAAACACAGATATCTTGAAAGCAGCTTTTGGGGTCAAAATGAGACTGGTGTGTGCTGTCCGCATCAAATTATGAACAGTTTTATCCTCTGAGAATCAGGAAGTGTGCAGTTAGCATGCTAGTTATTGTTAGTTGTTGTATGCAAGCTTTTATTACAATAAGAATCTATTTGAATCTGTTTGATTTGCCCTTTTGATTTTCTGTTAAAGACAGTATCCACTACTTGGTGTTCTAGTTTTGTATATTTATCTGACACAACCAGTGTGATATTATAAATGTTTTGATGTATGTCCTTGGCGGTTTGCAGTAGCACTCTCTCCTCACAGCCGGAAGGTTCTTTGTTCAGATCTCGGCGCAGTGGGGTCTGTATAAATGAAGAGTTTGCATGTTCTTCCTGTGTCTGTTCCCTGTGGATGTTCCGGTTTCCCCCACACCACTGAAACATGTACAATAGGATACCCTCGGGACCAGGACTCCCTTGTAAAAGATATACTTAATGTAAGGGGGACTTTCCTGGTTAAATAAAGGTCAAATTCCTGTACAGCCTCAAGAGCCTTTTTCTCGTAAGTCTGTTTTACTGCTAAATGCAATACTAGTCTGACTAAATATCTAAACTTAACCAATAGATTCATATTTATCTTGTTGATATGATCGTTTTCGCATTTGTTGTTAAAGACAAACTGCGTAACCTTTCTGGCGGAGGGTATGCCACCAACTTGTCTCCATTCAGATGCTTTTTGTTTTGTCAGTAAATATATTTAACTAGCATTTATTTAATCACCATGCTGTGAGCGAGGTTGCATCTCCATGGATCTGACGCGTACGTAACATGGCCTGATGGTTTTACCTCCCTATCTCCATGGATATGTTTAATGCCATAGCGTGGGACGTTCCAGGCGAAGCAATAGCAGCTCCATGGAGGCAAGCAAGTGGTGTACAGTCCACCAGATAAGTTACATAGTGTGGCTTTAAACCTTTGAGTCTATGCTTCTGTCTTTCACTGCAGCCTGGCATCTGCTCCCTGCTCCAAAGCTGTCTCTATTCATCGGATCCTTTGTTTTAAAGTGAAAGACTGGGCTGTACACTTACAAAACAAAGAAATACGACAGATACAGGTCTAAAGTCGCACGTTTCAGTAAATACGTCCCTTTAAACTCTGCCTTGTTCGCCTTGACTCCCGAGACAGTCGGATCTGTTAACCTTGGGGACGTCTTACACAAGTGTTCAGTCTGCATTCTTGTACTGTCTACGCCGTAATCTCATTATTGCTATTGTCTGCTCCCATAAAGTTGTTTATTAGCGGCGCGTCTGAAGTGGATCGCTTAAGTTAATAATCTTTGTATTTCTAATTGGTTTATGAAACATACATATTACATTAGGCTCCAGATTGATTGAATTGAAACATGCAGGAAGGGAGATGAAGTGCCATTGGCTTGTGTTTAATGAGTTGTTTTATAATGACAAGAACACGACTTCTACAGCAGACTTTTTAAACTCTAAACAGTTTAGAAGGTGTTTATGTCAGATGCCTTTCCTGGTGTTTCCTCTTTGACTTATACAGGGTTATGACCAAAACAATAAAACATTTCTTCTTCTCTCCCACAGACTGTATGTATAAATGGACATAGCTAACCCGCTAACCGCTGCGTTCTGAATAGTAAGTGAGCATGGGTGCGCTTCCGGCTCCATCGACTCTGGCTCCAGTTCACTTTCTATTGAAAAAACGTCGCCCCTCTCTCTGTAACTGCTGCTGTCAGACTCGTCATTTTGGTCTTAAAATGTTCGTACCTACACGATCCTGGTGTTTTTATTTCACCATTTTGTCCCTACATTAAAATATGAACATCAGATCAATCAGGTGCCTTCTTTCCCCCAGGTCGCTTCCGCTAGCGTTAGCCACAGGTTTGATTGACAGCGCGCGGGCAGGAAGGAGCGCGCACCTTGGCTCTGTGGTTGGTATGATACTCGTGGTCAGAATTCCAAAATGTGAAACTTGGCTCCAAATTGGCCTCTATAACCGCCTCGATGAGCTTCATTTGGCTGGTCCTGAACACTACGGGTGAAGCCACACTCCCTCAGTCCTCTTCTTTATACAGTCGTCTTTCTTACCATACAAAAATAACTCGCTTAATCGTACTCAAAAACAACGTGACTTGTTAAACAGTTTTTTTGCAATTTCCAGACTAAAAAAGAAAATAAAACAAATTTGAGATCTAAAATTTAAAACTTAATTTCTTCACAAAGGAGAAGCTCAATACTCAATACCGACTTCACTATCACAATGATAAAAACACAACATAATAGAATGTATCTTCAGACAGTAGTAGTTCTAATCTTACCACGTGATCTTACGCTTTACATTCAATTCTAACTTTATTAAGGAGATGCTCAGCTGTCCAGTTATTTTCAGTATTGATACTACTGATTATACGATTATCTACTTTTTATACTACTTTTAGTCAGTGGCGGAATGTAACAAAGTAAAAGTAGTAAAGTACTATACAAAAATTTTAGTTATCTGTACATTTTAAAGTGGATACTTTTTACTTTTACTTCACTACATTTGAGAGCAGGTATCTGTACTTTCTACTCCACTACATTTTTCAACAGGACTGAAAAGTAAAAGTAGTTTTTATTATTGTGTGAGACCTGCTGAAAAGGCTGAGGATTTATTTTTAACACGTTGGACCCCACAAAAAAAAAAAGACAGCTAAAAAAAAGACATTGTTTCAGTTGCTTCTGCCGAACAAAATTTACCTCAGATCTTTATCAAAATCACTACTTTTGAAGCTTTATAAGACCTTAAAATAAGCGCAAAATACTTTAACTTTTTACTCTTTAAGTACATTATTAAAGTACTTACTTTAATACTTTAACTTAAGTAGATTTTTCCATTTGAGACCTTTACTTTTACTTGAGTATTTTTGCTCTGGGATCTGTACTTTTACCTAAGTAACAAAATGGAGTACTTCTTCCACCATTGGTTTTAATATTGATTGAATGCTAATTGTAAGGTTAAAACTCACAAAACATCTTTATATCAATAACAACTATAAACCATTCACAACACACGTACGCTCAGGGATAAATCTTGTTTATATGGTTGCTCAGATATGGCAGAAGTCCCTGTGAAATTAGCCTATTATAATTACCCCATTCCTTCCCATTCTTCTGATGGAGCTCTGTTGTTAGCGCAGTCACACGTTAGCTCCTCTCATGTTAAACGCTTGGTTACTTCTCATCATGTACAACCAAAGCTAAAACTGCGTCGCCTGCTCCGGCGTATTACCGCGTGGCCTCTGTCTCATTAGGGTCTTTGTTACGCTCTGATCTGTGGACTGGCTTTCTCCTCTGCAGCTATTGTAAACCATTGAATGGACTGGAACCGCTGGTGCGTTTCACTGGGAGGGGAACGAAACAGGTTAAGATAGAAGTTTGCTTTGAGCTAATTCAGGCTTTGATCACATTGTTGGTTAGTGATTTTTTTAGTCAGACAGAGGCGAGATGTTGTTATGTATTTTGTGGATTCTCCTCTTCACATTGGGCCTCGCCTTTTTAGCCTTTGCCGGTTCATTGTTATGGAAATGTTTAGTTTTCGTTTTCATCACTTGACAGGAAAAAGTCAAAAGAAGCGGTGCAACGTAACAAAGTAAAAGTAGTAAAGTTCTGTACCATTTGTGACACGTTCGTAGACATCTAGAATAAAAAGGTTGATTCAGTTGTTTCTGTTGAACAAAATTCAGCGCAAATCTTTACCAAAATCACTACATTTGAAGCTTTAAGAAATCTCAAAATCAGTGTGAAATACTTTAACTTTTTACGCTTTACGTACATTTTAAAACTTACTTTAATACTTTTACTTAAGTAGGTTTTTTCATGTGATTTTTACTTTTACTTGAGTATTTTTTTGCTCCGGTATCTGTACTTTCATGTGATTTTACTTTTACTTGAGTATTTTTTTGCTCCGGTATCTGTACTTTTACTTAAGTAACTAAAAGACACCAAATAATAGCAGTGTTTTCATTTTCATATGGAGATGTGCGGCAGATTGTTTAGTGGTTGTGGGTTAAATTCTCTCAGTAAGTGGACTCTGCATGATCGCCCTGTTTTACTATTAGTTCTTTTTGGCTTTTTACTTTCCAAAAACATATACATATATTTATTTTAAACAAATCTCACTGATGAGCACATAATGATTGGAAATTGCATGTGTCTTATTGTACCTAAACTAACAAGAATTGAAAAAATAAAATAAATCAAATACAATATATGTTCATTCCTACTCTTAATAACACAGTTAAATGTCAATATATGCTATTGTTTTCTGACTAGCCTCTGACGTTAGCACAAATTAGCATCTTGTTTATTTATTATTCTTTTCAGGAGGCTAACGCTAATACAGAAAAAAATACAGAAATTGTGATGTCGGTATCTTATGTCACCATCTCAACCATATTTGGTTATTGTCTACAAACACGTCTACAAACCAAATAACCAAAATAGTGCCATAAAACTCATGAATTCACTGCCGTTCAGTACTCAGTTTGTTCTTTACATTGAATAACATCTCAGTCTGATCAAACTTCTCGCCTAAATCGTCTACTTTTGCTCCGCTCTGTGAGAAAGTGGCTCTGGACAAACAGTGAAAGCCGGTCCCCCCTTTTCATCGCTCTCTCTCTCTCTCTCTGTTTTTAAGCCTCAACACAAACATTCCAGCTGCTATCCCCGGTCGTCACGGCAACAATGGGGCAGCGGACCCCGGTCGTCTGATTGGATAATAGCCCCCCTGCACCTCAAACCATAAACCAGTACATGATGATATAGTTGTTACGTGTTGTATGCAAAATTGTAGGTTTGGGTGATGACAGAGGCAGACAGCGTGGTTGGATTACAAGGTGATATTTACAAGCTTTTTTTTTTATCATTTTCAACAAAGGCGGGGAATATTTCAGAGCGGACATGGTGATTTAGGTGTTTGTGTGTTAAAATGTGGACTTTCACCATCCTTTTGGTCAATTGTGCGTGCAGTGAAATAATAGGGATGTTTTAGAACATTTTGGGCCTTCTAACGTTGTAATTATTCAGCGGTGTGGGAAAAAATGGCGCTCTATACTTAAAGGTGCACAGTGTAACTTTTCCAGTTGCTCCATGGAGATGTTATAACGTTGCCTGGAATGTCCCACAGTTTGGCATTAAACGTGTCTCAAATAGATTTAATCACAGATGTATTTATCGCTAAAAAAAAGTTTGCCCAAATATATTTTATCTGTAGAAATAAAAAAAACAGGCACAGGCTAATAATGATGTTCGAATCCTGCTCTTGACATAAACAGCACTGGTTGACCCACAGGTTGGCGGTGCGATCCCAGCTCCCACAGAATACTGTCCTTGTGTCCTTGGGCAACGCACTTAACCGACCTTGCCCCCATGTTTGTGCACACGCTGGTGTATGAATGTGTGTGTGAATGGGTTCCTTGATGCAAAGCGCTTTGAGTGCCTTGAAGGTGAAAAAACGCTATATATAAAATGTGACCATTTACCGTAACTTCACCACAAATGATATTGATTATTGGTTGGAAACTGACAACAAAATACTATATGCCTGAACTAAAAATAAATAACTGCTCGTCTGTCTGTGTTGTGGATGGAGTAACCCTGGTGAACAGATCAGCGGAATCCTCTTGGTGTCTGGTTCTGTTGCTTATGGCGTTACATTACTTAGTTTTTCAGCTGTCATGTGATAAACCTGGATCTGTTGTTGAGTGCTAACAGCTAAAATGCTAAATGTGTCTTTATCTGTCTCCTGTTGTAGATATCAGCTGCTCAGACTTCTCAGGCCGATGACTTGTACCTGGACGACGCAGGGTCAGGAGGGTTCTACCCCGAGGACGACGACGATTTTAACTCCGGCTCTGGCTCTGGTGAGTTTTAAACATATCACACCTAACATTCTAAACGTCAAACCATGTGCACACAGACATTAGGCTGTTACAGATATACGGGTGTTTACAAGCTGCAGGTAAAGTAGATAACACCCAAAATATTTTTACTTTTATATTATAAATTATTGTATATTTTACTTTTATTGGAGTGAGACCTGAAAACTTTGGGATTTAGTTGCATGTCGAGTGTCTGGTTTGTTTGTATGTATCAATATTCAAATGATTAATCCATGGGAATTCTTGATAAAGGCTTTCATTGCAAATACCCACGTCCCACGTATATTCTCAGTATACTCTCAGTATACTCTCAGTACACTCTCAGTATACTCTCAGAATACTCTCATCTGGTTAGCCTATTGTCTGTTGAAATGGTTATATTGGCTAACATAGTATTTTACTTAACCTGTTCAACCAAAACCACACACTTTGACAAAACTTTACAAAGACGGGTGGGTCTGGAGCTGTGCCCTGTCTCCTTGACTCCAGAGGGTGTGATTGACAGGCAGATTATCCAATCAGAGAGATGCATGCTCTGTTCCAGTAAAAACAAACATAGCGTTTAGGAGTAAAAAAGAAAAAAAAAAAAAAAAAAAACACACAAAGGACTAAGAAACAACAGTGATTTCTGTAGAATCAACAATCAAAGTACAAAACTGTTTTTTACCTAACCTAAGTTATGTATTTTGTTCTGAATGATACAAGAATTTTTGAGAGGAGACGTCTGCCACGTATGTGAGACACGTGATACAAATTAGCAGCTGTGGTTGGACCGTCCTATGTTTGGATGGAGGTTTTTCAGGCTCTATTCGATTCCAGATCCTTCTGGATTTGAACAGAATGTAAAAAGGACTGGCTGGTCAGGCCAGTATTTTATTACAAGTATTTTGAGTGACAAATCTACATTTAGCGGCACAGTGGCTGAGTGGCTAGCACTCATGTTTCACAGCAAGAAGGTCGTGGGTTTGAGTCCTGGGCCGGTCTGGGCCTTTTTGTGCAGATTTAGCGTGTTTCTCCCCTTGTCCTGGTGGGTTTGAGGAGCAGTAGTTGGCTGCTCCTGACAGCTTGACTCAGTGGCACTGATTGAAGAATGGATGGGTCAAATATAAAGAATGAATTTCCCTCACGGGGGATTGCTACACTATACTTTACATTACACTTCACAAAATGCATATTTATTTGTGTCAATGTTTAGTCCAGTACCTCAACGACATTTTATAACACTGTCAAATATGTTATATTTTCATAACATTAGAAGAAGTATTACATTTGCTGTAAGACACTTTGTTGAGGAACTACTGAAACACTTTGCCCTTGATGTACCCCCATTATTCACATTTTTATATTATTTTTTAACTTACTCTTTCACGTTCATCCAAATCAAACCATTTTCTTCCTCTGTAGTGTAACAACACAGTCTATTTTAACTAAACCCTGTCTTTGTCTCTGAGGCTCAATTTGAGGTGAGATTTCCTGGTCCCCTCACACAGAGACTGCCCAGAGCAAAGCTGCATATTTTACATACTCCTTTTATTCTCCGCTCTCTCCTCTGGCCCTCAGCGTGTCCTCACAGCTCATTTCCAACACTAAAAATCCTGCACTTTTTAGAATTATAAAAGTTCCACTTAGGAAGGTCAGGGGAGGTAAAAGGAGAGGACAGTGATCAATAGCTCCTTAAAAAACCTTTTTATTTGGTTATGAAGCTGTTATGACCCCTACAAGTATCTCACTAAAGTACAAAGTAGTTGTACAAGCAGTGAATTATAGTCATGACACATGTTGGGATGCAGTAAGCAGCAAGTGACGTTATGGTTGTAAGTTCTAATGTATACTGGAATACTTCTTGTCAGTGTACTAATAGTGTTCTTACAGTGTGTTTTTTATTATCTTAGTTATGGATCACGTGTCTGCGCTTGTGTTCTTAATAAAGATCAAATAAAATGAATGAAATAAGTGTTAGAAGTAGAGAGGAAGATTGGCTGAAATGGTGATGGGCAAACAAATGGGTTACAGCGTTTTTTCTAGGGTCCACCACCTGTTGGTCTGCATGGAGATCTTATTACTTACTCACTGCCTTAATTGTTCCACAGTATGGCATTAAACTTTTCTTTCTCCAGGTGATGCCACCAGGCCAAGTTACAGGTCAGATCTGTGAAGAGGTTACCCCGCTCCCAGTAAAAATGCGCGTTTTTCAAGAGATCTTAGTAACAAAAACACCTGTAATTCAGTAAATGCAGGATAGATTGATTTGATGCCATAAATATAACAGAGGAACATTCCTGGTAAACAAATAACATCTCCATGGAGACAAGTACTCTACCAGTCAACAGTTTGGACATTCATTTATTTTTCTTCTTTATTACACTGTAGATTCTCACTGAAGACACGAAAACTACACGAATGAACACATGTGGAATGTAGTAAGCAAAATAACTCAAAATTTGTGGCAAAATAACTTAAAATTTGTGGCACAGCTGTGTAGAGAAAACCACTTCAGGAGACTTCATCAAGAAGATCATTGAGAGAAGGCCAAGGGTTTGCAGCTCTGTCAACAAAGCAAAGGGTGGCTACTTTGAGGATCTGAATATAAAATATAAAAAAAATATTTAGCCTTAGTTCAGTTTTATTGTAAATCATGAGTTGTGCACGTGTGTCCTCTTCCTAAATAGGTTTTGTTGTGTATTTTCCAGGTGCAGGTGAAGATGGCGACGTTGAGACAACAACAGTGATTACGGTTTACATCCAGCCCAAAGCAGCAGCTCCGACCAAGGACCAGACCAAAGACTACACCCCCCGAGTGGACCCCGTCACCGAGAGGGAGCGAGCCATGACACCCAGGAAACCACTCAGAACAGAGGTGAGGACGCAGAGCACCCAAGGGAGACGGGCGCGGGGGGGTTGGGAATGTGTATTGTAAAAAGCAAATCAATATCAGATTCTCAAAAACGGGCAGGAGCGAGTATTTCTGTCATTTGCATTTTTTTTTCGAATGCTTTTAGCAGCAAAGACGGTGTACAAAGGGTCCAAATGCTGTCAGATTGATAAATAAATTGAGTGTAAAGCTGTGATGGAGTAACTGATGTGTTCGTGTGATGGTGACAAATTTCCACTATGGTTAAAGTTTAAAGAAGACCTATTGTGTTTGTGTCTGCTATATAGAGATAATCTACAACTCATCGTTATGTTATAATTTGCACATTTTAAATCGCAATATTCATCTAAAACGACTTAATAAAAGAAATAAGTCCCAATGGGAGCTGACGTCGCCACAAATGTCATCATAACAAAGAGCCGCGGAGCTGTCGGCCCCTCCTGTGGATACCTGCACAACACAGTAGCAAATAGTGTTTTTTTTTTTTCATTTGTACCAAAATGGCTACGCGACGCTGCCAAATCCTACGCGTATCACCGACAGAAAATAAAATTGAAGAACAAAGTAAGTAGAGAGCAGTGGGTGTATGCTGGTGGCGGTGAAAATAAGCGATTAAAGATTGCACAGAAATGCACGAATCACTCCAAATACAACTTCGAGAGGGTAAATGAGAAGGGGAAATAACTGTAGAAGCTCTGAAAAGTTGATTTAAGTTAAGTTTGTTTGTCTTTTTTACATGAAATGATGAGATATGTAACTTAAAAACAAAATTTTCTCCATCCGAGTTGAAGGGTGGTATGCAGCCTGCGCTCGTACTAGTTTAAACAAAGGGATCACAACTGAATCTGGGTTGCCACTGCCTTGGCCTGCAGAAAAAAGACACACTCAGTTACTTCAGGACTGTTCAATTCAAGTTTATTTATATGGCACATATAAAACAACTTCAGCTGACCAAAGTGCTTCACATAAAAGTCAACACAAAACAAATACACAGATAACAGGATACACATAAAAAGAACAATAAAACACCAAGATATCCTGTCTAGGTAGTGTTAAATGCCAGGGAGAAGAGGTGGGTTTTCAGTCTAGTCAAAAACAGACCTGGAGTTGTGTTTTGTTTCATTCACACATGTTTGAGTAACCCTTTATTATTAGTCTGTAGCTCAAAATGCTCTGTTCCACCTTGTGACATCACTAAGCAGTAGTTTTCAAGTTAAAAGTTACCGTTAATCTTTAGCTCAGTAGAGATGGGCAATTCTAGGGCTGAAATCATCCAAATGATTCTAGTGAAGGTGTGTGGAGTTTAAAAACACAGGGGAGCACTTCCTGTATTACCACATGACATCACAAGGTGGAACAGATTGTTTTCTGTTTGAGAGAAGAACTCAGCCTAAATATGCGGAGTTTGCGTGTTAATGAATGAAATGAATGAAGCAAAACACAACTCCAGGTCTGTTTGTGATGAGGAAACAACATTATAAGATTGATCAGAAAATAGCGTAATATGGGCCCTTTAAAGACTGAGAGGATCTGACAGGCAGAGGGAGGCTGTTCCATAGTGTGGGCGCTGCCAGACTCATTTTGCTTTCTCGTTGGAAGCCAAAACAGCCAAAACATAAACCACTTGGCCAAAATGTCCAATGTTTTTGTAATTAAGCAAATCAACATTACAATTGTTATTAGTGCAGAGCAAACGGTTATATTTTTAATCCATTTTACATTTGGATTTGCTACGAAGCGGAGGCATTAAAGTCTTCTCTTATTTATCAGCGTTTACACTACATGACCTAAGTGGCATCGGTTGGCTGCAGTGTAATCCTCACTGTTCTCAATGACGTCATATTCCCACACACTATTCCCACAGTGACGCTGGTGCTTAAACCCTGACTCACCACAAGCGCGTTGCAAACCGTCCCCATCTAACCATATTATCCGGTCCCTCGTCATGCCCGGAGCTGTGAGGACGGTGGAGTACTCACGTCATACTTCGGTGTTTTCAATACTGTGGACAATGTACAGGATTACATCTCAGTATCTCTGGATCTTTACTGTACGGCATCTGTTTGGGATTAAGTCGTACGGCGCAGTAACCCGTAAATATGGCCGTGCGCCACTGGTGTTCCTCTTCCAACGACGTCAGTAAACAAACCGGTCCTACTTCAGTTTGGGTTTGTCAAAATAAATAAATAAAAACGTCTGTCGGTGCGTTTTTTTGCCTTATGCTCATTTTCAAGGATGGTTTTCTGTATTTTAGCTAAATGGATGACGATATATTCACCTCTTTACCGTTGGCAGGGATCAGATTTCACATTTCTTGAATAAAACTGGGACAAATCAACGGTTTTGGATAAATCCGCTGGGGCAGGGGACACAGGGCTCAAAACTAGGACTGTCCCAGGTAAATAGGGACATCTGGTCACCTTAGTGTAGCATAAATTCTGTGTCATACTCAGGGCAGCTGTGGCTACAATAGCATCTTATCACCTCTGAGTACAGACTATGCGATGTAAAGTGCTTTGAGAATTTTGAAAGAAGCCGCATAAATCCAAGATACTATCAACAATATAATAAAAAAGCAGCCTTAAAAACTTGAGAAGAGCTTCAACGTGACTGTAGCTCGGTTGGTAGAGCGTTTGTCCACTGATCTGAAGGCTGGTGGTTCAAATCCGGCTCTCGACATAAACATCATAGATTGAGTGGTCAGGTCCGTTAACCCACAGGTCGGCGATGTGATTCCAGCTCCCACAGATGAATGCTGTTGTTGTGTACTTGTGTATGAATGAATGGGTGAGTGGTTCCTTTATGTAAAGCGCTTTGAGTTCCTTGCAGGTGGAAAAGCACTATATAAAAATGTGACCATGACCCTGAAACATTAAAAGAAAGATTACTCTTTTTCTTAACAGATAATTGTGGGAAATATTGGTTGCACTTGTCAATAATTGCCACTCAAATTGGTTTTTGATTGGTATATTTAGATAGATATTTTGTATTGGTCCTAAACCTGCAAAAAAGGAGAGGGAATTGTTGGTACAGTGGTCATTATATTGGCTTTCAGATCATTATCATGTTTTTATGTTCATGGGAGCTTATTGTTCGTTGAATGTACTAAACATTTACTGTTTTGCAGGCTCCAGTGCCAGTGACAGAGGAGACCCAGAGAAACCAGATGACCAGTACAACCAGTGTCCCAGGTTCACCACAGGAGGCAGTAGAGGTGCACTCAGACAACCTCTTCCACCGGACAGAGGTGTTGGCAGGTAAGAACCAAAAATAGGTACAGGATACAGAACCGTGCAAAAGTTGTGTGGAAAAAAAAAAATGGATTTGAGGCCAGAATTATTCATACACCGATCTGTTTTGTTTTCTACATAGTGATCAATGACTGAAAAAACTACAACAAAATGATTTCATATGGTCAGGGCCATTGAGCTGTGAGGTACCAACAGTATTCTAGTTTTCATTATACCTCATCGATCTGGTCTCTGGGTTATGAATCATTTTGGGCCGAACAACTTTATTATTTGCGGCAAGAAGTGTAAGTCCTAATCACAGCTTAGACACAAAAGGCCCTTTTCACGGAGACTTGTGTGTTTATAAAAGTAGGTATTGGTGTCTCAAAGCTAATGCTAATCTAGATCTCAAAACAAAACACAAAGTGGCAAGTCCATTGTTTTTTTTCTGTGTAGCACCAGTTTAACATCACAGTTAAATCAGTTTCAGTTAGTATTAGCTTCGAGACACTGTTTTAAACACAGAAGCTTCCTCCGGTGAAGTATTTACATTGTAGTAAAGGTCTTGACATGCTGTCTGTGGTTATCTATCTGTAATTTGCTCTCCGCTACCTGGTATTTAAATATTGATTTATTTAACACGACTCGGCTAATTTCCAACACACAATGAACTTTTTGAGAGAACCGGAACTATCCAGGTGGCTCAGTGAAAAGGGCCTATTTTATGAAGGAATTTGTATCTTAACATAAACAACCTAAGAATATAATACATTTTACATGTAGAATACTTCAGTTTGTGGTGTTTTAATATTTATTATGGCTCAAAATTAGCATTAGCGTTAGCATTGAGACACAAACATCTCTCTTTCTAAACACAGAAGTGTCTTCCGGTGAAGTATTAATTTTATTTGTGTAGTGTTTAACATGTTGTCAGTGACATCCACCCTGTCTCTGTCCACTGCCTTATCTTCAAAAATGTATTCATTCATGACTCAGCAAAAACCTCACAGAGCTAAAACTGGACAGGAAGTAGTGACGCTAACAGTGAGGTTGCACAGAGCCAATTTCCATAGCCCTTCTTCAGAACTTGTTACCAAGACTTTTGTTGTTGTTTTGGTGTGCCCTTTTGTTTAATCCAAACATGACTTCATTCTGTCATATTTCTTTCCATTTTTGACAATAATTAGTTGCAATAAACTCTACATGAGGCGCTCAGTGGGAGTGCGGATAGTTCACACATGAGATTATGCTGGAGGAGTATCATAGAAGTGCTGACGCTGGGTAACTGAACGTCTCTGAGGGAGAGACTGATTGACAATACACATGTTCTTTGTTGTGCTTGTCCCTTGGTGTCAGACAAAATGCAAAAACAGCAACTTCAAGAAGACAACGTGATAATTTATAGATGAGAGCAGCCATCTTTGTTACAGTGATTGGTTCATTTGCAGTCTGGCCTTTAGTGAGCGTCGATAAGAAACAATGGCGATGAATTGTAACTGTGATGGGGTTTTAAGCATCAACAAAAGCAACAAAATGTGGGTCTCTAAAATATGACCTCTGACCTTGAAACAACACGAGATTTATATAGGGAATCATATTTATCTCAGTTATGACGTTGCTTTTCTCTCCAAAACGGTTATGTAACGATGCTTCAGAGCAATTAGAACAGTGCAATTATGGGTTTAGTCAGCGATGTTGCAAGCTCGATTCAAATTCTAGTTACCCACAATTTTATTTTACAGTAATACAAAAATCTATTCCTAAACCAGATTTAGAACTGTTTTGGTCATTGTTTAGTCCTGTTTTAGTGGTTTGTTCTGTTAAGGACAGTGAAAAGATAAATATAAGATAAATGTCATGATATCAAATTCTAGTTTTACGATTATTGTGATCACAATTTCATGTAGTCAGTTACCATGACAACAAACAATAGTGAACAGTAATCATTTAATTCTCTTTCGTCCCCACTGTAAAGTTAGTTAATAATATAATATAAGTATGGAGGACCAAAAATGACATCATTGAAAATAATAAGAAAACATGTTGGAATGTGTTAAGTTAAATGGTGAATAAAAATACAATTGTGTAAATAAATAAATGCATTTACACACATGCACACGCACACACACACACACACACATTCTGGGGATTAAACAGCTAAAATATACCTGTTTTTACATTTCTGTATTCATTTATTGATTTCTTCATTTATTTATTTGTACATGTACATATTTATTTATTTATTTCTATTAATTATTTATGCATTTATTTTGTAATTAATGTATTTTTTACATTTATTTGTTTACAATTTTATTTATTTATTTTTTATTTTCTTATATCCTCATTTATTTATTTCCACATGTATTTATCCATATTTAAGAAGCCAGATGAAAAAAAAGAGAGTAATTTTGCTTTTTCACATTTTTATATGGCTCCTTTCCGCCTTCAAGACACTCAAAGCGATTTACATCAAGGAACCACTCACCCACTCACACACTTTCATACACCAGTGTACGCAGACACTGGGGGCGAGGTGGGTTAAGTGTCTTGCCCAAGGACACAACGACCGTAATCATCTGTGGGAGCTGGAATCGCACCGCCAACCTGTGGGTCAGTGGATCTGGCCGCCCAACCAATGTTTTTAGGTCAAGAGTGGGATTCGAACCTCCAGCCTTCGGATCAATGGACAAACACTCCACCGACTGAGTTAATGTCGCCCTGTCCTTCTGATTATATTGGTACAACAATCCCTCTCTTCTTACTTAAATATTAAGTAAGAAGAAGAAGTTAAACTAGCTCCAAAAGTCCATAGCACCAGTCAACAGCGCTTCGGAGGGCACTGTATCACCAGGAGGGGGCCTAAACAGATTATCACGCTATGGCTAACTTCATACAGACATAATTATAAAGGAGAGTGAAATATGCCCATGTGGTATTAGGAGGATTATTGCTGAGAGCCAGGGTCAAAACTGAGGAGGAGTTAGAGACAAAGTCAGCTCCTTGTTGGGTTCAAATTGTCCTGCCCAGAAAGTTAAATCATTTTTGAAAACTTCTAAGTAGGTAGGTGTAAGATAAAGAGGTACTATGTAACTTTTCTGGAGGCAAATATGCTACCAGCTTGTCTCCATAGATCAGAGAATAGAGTCATTTGGGCCCTTTAAGTATTTTTGAGGAGTGAAGACATCTGTTTTGAATAAATGCAAGATATATAGTTTAACGTTTATAGTTGAACGTTCAAGGCAAAGCAAAATCTTCTCAGTGGAGACAAGAAGGTGAAGGTCCCTCACCAGTGAAAGTTCCACAGTGCACAGTCCTTTAATGAACTCAAAATGAAAGGACAATTCGACAACAACAGTATTTGACGAGTTGTAGCACCCGGGAATGACTATAATTAAAACAACATCTAATTGTGTATATGTAAAGTCTGGTTGTAGCTCAGTAATGTATGGCTAGCGGTGCTAAAGGTCACTGGACGTCAATTATTAGAGCGTTGTGGGGGCAAAGTGTAGCAGGTCCTCCTTGAAAAAACCCCTGACCACATCTGCTGCGGATCTGTCTCCAAGATGATTCATGGCCCAAGATTTTAAACTATGTCTTTGAAGTTAGCGGCAGGCGAAAGGAGCTGTCAATCACAAGACAGAAGATTTTTGTGTCAGCCTAATCTTTAACATAATGCTATATAAGGATGGTCCATATATACCCCAAGTCAAACATAAATTCTAGTCTGGCACGTCAGTCGTCGTCCCCTGGAAGTCCATTGGTAAACAGTGTCTATACACGGACAATCCTTTACTATTCTGAAGAACAACTTCATCAACACTGTCCAATGTTCCTCTTGCTTTTTTTGATTATTTGTCAGATGTTGTCAGAGATGTCGACATTAACCCACTAAACAAAAGGCAACAGTAGCTCAGTTGTTTGTCCACCGATTTGAAGGTTGGCGGTGCGATTCTAGCTCCCACAGATGAATGCTGTCGTAGTGTCGTTGGGCAAGACACTTAACCCTCCTCGGCCACAGCGGCTGCGTACACTGGTGTATGAATGTGTGTGTGAATGGGTGAGTGGATCAATGATATAAGACGCTTTGAGTGCCTTGAAGGTGGAAAACAGACACGGCAAGAAACAGGCAAACTCTGCACAGAAAATCCAGGTACTAAATTATGATTAAAACAATTTTATTTGAGAACCACTAACGCATTATTACTATTATTGGTTATTCATCGCCAGTGGTGGAACGTAACAAAGTAAAAGCAGTAAAGTACTGTACAATTTTTAGGTATCTGTACTTTACTTCAGTACATTTTAAAGTGGATGCTTTTTACTTTTACTTCACTACATTTTAGAGCAGGGATCTGTACGTTATACTCACAGTTTTGAACAGGACTGGAAAGTAAATTACTACTTTTATTACTGTTTGAGACCTACTGAAAAGTTTGAGGGGTTTATTTTTAACACGTTCGTAGTTTGAGTAAACTAAAACATACTATACTGGCCTATGTGGCCATATTAGGGCTAATATCGGACCTATAACGGACCTGTTTGAGTTTTCTCATCACCACAGACTTCATTTCATTGTTACACACTTGGCTAAGCTGGTTGTAGTCTATGGTTGACCTATGAAAAGTTGGAACAAAATTCAGTACAAATCTGTATCAAAATCAACACATTAGCCTGATAAGACCTCAATATCTGGCGGAATGCTTTTATTTAAACGGGTACTTTAATACTTTAAGTAGATTTTTTCATGTGGTACTTTCACTTTTACTTGAGTATATATATATTTTTTGCTCCGGTATCTGTATTTCACTCAAGTAAAACTCATGTCTCTGTGTCTCCTCTATAGCGGTGATTGCTGGTGGAGTCATCGGCTTCCTGTTCGCCATCTTCCTGATCCTGCTTCTTGTTTACCGCATGAGGAAGAAGGACGAGGGCAGCTACGACCTGGGCGAGCGAAAACCCAACGGTACCGCGTACCAGAAGGCCCCCACCAAGGAGTTTTATGCATAATCGCAACCCAGCCCAATACAACAACAGACAACCCACCAAACGACTGTGTGAACGAGAAAGCTACTGTTACACATTTGATATGGAAATAGCATAAGGAGTCTTGTAATTATAAACAACTATATTATTTTTAATTAAAACCAAGCTTTTTTTTTCATTTTGTGGCAAATCAGTGTATTTAAAGGCCCACTATGTAACTTTTCTGGTGGAGAGTACGTGCCGCCTGGCTTATTTCCATGGCGATGTTATTGCTTTGCCTGGAATGTTCCACAGTAAGACATTAAACGTATCTGTCTCGCTAAACATGCATTTTTACTGTGCGTCGGCTCGCCGCTCCACAGATCTGACCCATAACTTGGTCTGGTGGCATCATCTGCTTGTCTATATAAGCTGGGAGAGCAATAACAATGACATCTCTATGACAACAAGCGGGTGGTAGATCCGCCTCCAGGAAGTTACACAGTGCGCCTTTAATCATTTTGTGTATTATTTGAAAAAAAAAAACAAAAGAAATCAGTTGTGTAAGGATGGACACCTCGAAGCTGTTGGTCGCTAACTACTTTAACTGTAGCAGTACGTAACTTGTAAAGACAAAGTTTAAACGTGGACATAATTGATTATAATGATTCTGTATCGATCCTATTTTCTTTTTCATTTTATTTGTGTTAGCATGTCTGATGTCGATCTCTAAAATGTATTACGTTAATTTATCTTTTCTCTGATGTTTTTTAAATGCCTTTGTAGTTTTGATGAAGCCATTTGGTCTTCATATTAACAGTTAACGGCCAATGTAAATGTCCTACTTCAGGTTACAATGTTTATTTCACTCTCTCACAACTTTAAAGTCAGTTTGAATATTTTTAGCCGTTTTTCTGACAGAGGTTTTGGCTCAAACCTAAAAAAAAAACAGTTTTTGAATGTTTCAGGGCTTGTCACAAAATTAACTTTAGGTCGTTACATGTTAGTTATTTCTGATATTTTTGAACATTTTGGACATTGCACAGTCATAGCTTGGCTCTGGCTAAGTTCCTTCTGTTTTGGTAGTGTCTATTTCCTGGTTGTGGCCTCAGACTACTCCTGGTTCTTTCTTTTCCTTTGTCCCCAAATCTCTCTCTTTCTCCCAACTTTCTTTTCAATCTTCTTGGAGCTCCGCCATGACACTTTTCAACCCCTTTTATATGTGTTTGGTGTTTTTGTCCATGTTGCAATGTTGATGCTTTTAGCCTAAAAAACAGGTGGGTAGAGGCTGCAAATTCAAATGTGCAGAACGTAATTTCCAAGTATTCCTGAAGGGGGGTTTAGTATAGATAAAAACAGCTAAACCGGGGTAAAAAGTCTGGACAAAATCTGAGAAAGGTACTCGTACTTAGGGCTATTCACGTTTGCTAACTGGAGGAATTTGTAGTCACAGATGGCTAGCTTCTTGGAATAAGAATAAGTTGGGGGCCAAGTTGTTTACCGGTTTCAAAATGCGTAGATTCGAACTGCATAGTAAGACTCGTGAATTAACGACTGGAACTATTAATGTCACGAATATAGCAAAACGTTTACTAAGGTGCAGAAGGTAAAGTTATTTAGCAGTTTGTTTCATCTTAAAAAGCTCGAGTTAAACTCTCAAACAGATCTCGTAATTGCGACTAAGTGAATATAGCGTTATTATACGGGACCTATTATATCAGCCTATTATACAAGGTTTCCAAAAACAGTAACTTAATAAAACAAAAGGATCTGCTTGCTAAAACTCATTATTTAAATAAAGATGATCAGTAAAGATTTGATACGTTTAGAAAAAAAGTTTGCTAAAAATAAAATGATTCCAACCTGAGTAGCTTGACAACCACTTAATGAATCGTATAGAGCACAAATCTGAAGATCTGTATTAGAGAAAAGACAGGACTAAACTGTTTAAATGTTTTGATACCAGACGGTTGTATTATAGAGGACATGTGCGTTTTGGACCCTCGGCTGATCCCGTGGTCCACTTTTCTACTGTCCCTTTGGTGTATAGGCCCTCCTCACTCGCCCCTCCCCTCCCCCGCGTATCCCTGGTCTGAAGAGTGTTAGCAGGTCGTGCGCTGCCTTTCTCAGCTGTACAGTAAATGTGAACGTCTAAGGTACTATGGAGTCCGTCACATGGTCTGACCCTCCCCTCCCTCTCCTCTTAAATCTCTCTTCGTCTGTTTTGTCCCTCTGTTTTTGCCGTACCTAAACGTTTCTGAAACCCAAAGACACACAGTATTTTTGTCCTCTCCTTCACGGCCACATCATGTTGTTTCCACATTTTTAGACTCGCCCTTTAAGTCCAGTCGCTTATTAGTAAAAAGATATATAAATATATATAAATGTATATTATTCACAAATGTTTTAAACCTTCCAAGTGCCTACCATTGGAGCGGCGTGCTCGCGCTGAGCAGAGGACGTACTCAGACGTCTGTGTGTGGACTGTAAATGGTACTTTTTTTTAGTCTTACAAAAGCTGACAGTATTGTACCTATGAGTTGAAACAACACTACTGAATAAACATTGTGGCCTAATGCCTCCTGTGTCATTCTTAAGATGCTGTTTTTAAAAGATAATACACAATAACCTTTATTTGTCCCATGATGGGGAAATTTCAGTGTTGTAATGCAATACAACACTGAATAGAAATAGGCGCTCAAAACTCAAGATAACTAAATATTAGAAAATAAACACAACACTGCAAGTATAGTAAAATAAAAGAAAGGGCCACAGCAGTGTTCTGTACAGGAAGTGATTTATTGTGTACAGAGCAGCAGATGAACAGGATAAAGAGCAGGTGAAGTGACCTCAGTGTTATACAGGAGATGGTTCATATTATGTTACAATATTGCACATGATTACTACAAGTGGAGGACACGTGTGCAGGTGGAGAGCACGTGTAAAGGTGGAGGACGCGTGTACAGGTGTAGGACACGCATACAGGCGGAGGCCACATGTGCAGGTGGAGGAGGACACGTGTACAAGTGGAGGGCACGTGCAGGGTGCAGGTGGAGGAGGACACATGTACAGGTGGAAGACACGTGCAGGTGGAGAACACGTGTACAGGTGGATGACGTGTACAAGTGGAGGACACGTGCATGTGGAGAACACGTGTATAGGTGGAGGACACGTGCAGGTGGAGGACATGTGGACAGTTTGAGGACACACTTGTACAGGTGGAGGACTTGTGTACAAGTGGAGGACAAATGTGCATGTGGAAAACAGGTGTACAGGTCGAGTACACGTGTGCAGGTGGAGGACACGTGTGCAGGTGGAGGACACACATGTACAGGTGGAGGACACATGTACAGGTGGAGGACACACATATACAGGTGGAGGACACGTGTACAGGTGGAGGACACACATGTACAGGTGGAGGACACGTGTACAGGTGGAGGACACACATGTACAGGTGGAGGACACGTGTCCAGGAGGAGGACAGACATGCAGGTGGAGGACACACATATACAGGTGGAGGACACGTGTACAGGTGGAGGACACACATGTACAGGTGGAGGACACGTGTACAGGTGGAGGACACACATGTACAGGTGGAGGACACGTGTACAGGTGGAGGAGGACACGTGTACAGTTGGAGGAAACGTACTGACATGGTATTGGCATTGTTTAGCTAAATATCATGCAGAAACTTTGCTACGAGACAAGAAAAACTAGGTCACACCTTAAAGGTTCCTGTAAAACTTTTCAAAGTAAAATGATCCTTGAAGAAGAGACTTTTTCAGGCTGTGAAAAGTTACACAGTGCACCTTTAAAAAAATGTATATTTTCTTTAGAAGTATCGCTCACCTTGTGTTCGGGAGTCACAGGGTTTGAAGAGTTTGCTGCATACTTGTTTTTTCATCTAGTAGTTTATTCTCAACTTTCCTCCACCTGCCGCAGACTACTCCCCGAGACCAAGATCCATGCTCAGAGCACCTTCTCCTCCAGAGGCCCCCGTGGTATTAATATCACTATGAACTATGGGTCTGCTAGAAAATCCTTTAGGAGCAGGCTACAGTGTAAGTGCCGTATCTATTTTATCTTTGACAATGCACAGTTCCTGTACATTTCACTGTTCTACTTGCAAAGTGCACTGTGTAACTTTTCTGGTGGTCTCCATGGAGAACTTTTTTCTTTGCCTGGAATGTTCCACAGCTTGGCATTAAACTTCTTGTCCTCCATGGAAACAAGAAGGTGACCAGGCTAAATTACAAGTCTGGGGCGAAGAACGGATATTTTTCGATTTTTCTTTCGCGACAGCTCCTGAAAATAAACAAATGCAAGTCAGAAGTTTAAGGCCAAACGGTGAAGCATTCCAGGTCAAGCGATATCATCTCCGTGGAGACAAGGAAGCGAAGGGAAATCCCACCGGTAAAAGTTACACAGTGCAGCTTTAACTGTTCAACAAAATCCCTGCAGCCACACTGAAACACTCAAAAACCCCGTATTCTAAATATAGCCCACGCTCCCTCTCTCATCCTTACTCATGTCTTTGTGGATTACGTACTTGCAGATGAGTAATCTTAATGTATCATCGCTACCGTTTAATCCAATGCCGCAGCGGGAGATTACAGAGTCCGGCCGGGATTACGCTCCGTGGACTGGATTGAGAAGCACGGATGTCTCTGCGGTCTGTTCTTTCTTTAGCCCACAGTCACACAGCAGATTAAAGCCCATCGCTCCTCTCCTGTTGTGCTGTGCGTTCATTAAACAACCCCGGCTTCATTATCCCAAATCAAACAGAGCAGAAACTTCCACCAAATTAAACAATATGATTTTAGCCACCTGCGCAACTGATCGGGATTCAGGAGGCCGTCCGCGGTGTTGATCTGAGACGGGTTAGCAAAGAGGTGAGAAATGTTTGATGAAATTCAATCAGGACCATCGCATAAACAGAGAATCTAAAATGTGCCCGTACTAATATTCATATCTGAGTCCATAGCTGCTGGAATATGGGCAGTAGCTCGGTTGGTGTGTTTGTCCACTGATCTGAAGGTTGGCGGTTCGAATACCGGTCTCGACGTCATCGGTTGAGCGGTCAGATCCAATGTCCCACAGGTTGGCAGTGCGATTCCAGCTCCGTTAAAGGAATACTGCCGTTGTGCCCTTGGGCAAGACACTTAACCCACCTCGCCCCCTAGTGTCTGTGTTGTGCCCTTGGCAAGACACTTAACCCACCTCGCCCCCTAGTGTCTGTGTACACTGGTGTATGAATGTGTGTGTGAATGGGTGAGTGGTTCCTTGTTGTAAAGTGCTTTGAGTGACTTGAAGGTGGAAAAGTGCTATATAAAAATATGGCCCTTTACCATATTAATTTCACTAAAGTAAATTAACATCATCATTATTAGGATTCTTGGTTACAGCTTCCTTTCAGAAGATATAATATTTAGTTTGAAATGGTTAATTGCTATAGCAACAGTCATAGATGGTCATCATTCTGAAACCCGTAGATAGTCTTAGCTGATGACTGTACTGAAAACACTACAGCTGCAGTGTTGTTGTGCGGCGTTACATATCGTATTGTTACATAACAACAGTAAACACACAGAGAAGAGACGGAACATCTTTATCTCGTCCTCTGAGACAAACTAAACACATAACCTCACTGTCTAAATGTGACCTGTCTGTCCCAGGGCACGCACACAGACCCCTCCTCTCTCCAGCTCACTCTCTCCCCCTCTGTCTCTCTCATTCCCTCTCTGCCTCTCCCTCACTTTGTCCCTCTGTCGCTCTCAGTCTTTCTGTCTCTCTTGCTCTCTCTCTCACTTGGTCTATTTCTCTCTCTCTTTTCCTCCCTCTCTCCCTCTCCCTCTCTGTCTCTCTTTCTCCCTCTCTCTCTCTTCTCTTCTCTCTCCCTCTCTCTCTCTTTCCGCTCCCTCTATACCGTCAGCCTTTCTTCTCCCCCCTCTCCTCTCTCCCTTCATCTCCATCTCTTTCGCTCTCTTTTCTCTCTCTCTCTCTCTCTCTTCCTTTCTCATCCTCCTTCTGTCTCTCTTTCTCTCTCCCTCTCTGTCCCTCTCTCTCCTTCTCTTGCTCTCTCTATCTCACTCTGTCTCTCTCTTTCCCCCACTCTCTCGCTTACTCCCTGTCTCTCTCTTTTTCCCTCTTTCTTTCTCCCGCTCTCTTTATCCCTCTGTCTCTCTTTTCCTCTCCCCCTCTTTCTTTCTCCCTCGCTATCTCTTTCTCCCTCTGTCTCTCGCTCCCTATCTCACTCTCTCTCTTAATCTCTTTTCCTGTATTCCTCTTTCCATTTTCTCTCTTCTTCTCCATCTTTCCCTTCTTTTACTCACTTTCTCTCACTTGTCTCTCTCTCTCACTCTACTCTCTCT
>KN471710.1:3034-26506 GCA_000787095.1 Periophthalmodon schlosseri
TATCCGACAACGCAAACAGCGAAGAGATTTTCTGAAAGGCGATAATCCTGTATGTAATTTACTGCTGCCAGAGGCTAACGGATTGAGAAAATCTAGCATCTTGCCAAAAAGCACTGTCTTATTATTTTGACTTTCATGACAACTTTTGGTAACTTAAAGTTGCGCTATGTAACTTTTCCGTCTTCATGGAGATGCTCATAATGTTCCACATTATAGTATTTATCATCACGGAGACAAGAAGGTAACAGAAGGTCAAGTCACAGGTCAGCTCTGTGGAGAGGTGACCCAGTTCACAGGAAGATTTAAAGTAAAACTTTTGCCCCGGTACAGATATATTGGTTAGGGTCAAAATGAGACTACTGTGTGCTGTCTGCAAATCCGATAAGTCTGCTGTTAGCGTGCTAGTTGTTGTTAGCACTGCTGTGACAGCAAAAACCTTTAATGATGCATGTGGAGCCAACCATTTCATCTGACACACTTCAGACTGCAGGAATTATTGCACTCGATTTATATGGGGGTTTTTTTTTGGACAAAAAGAATTCAAGTCACATTTTTTCCAATATACAACTCAAGGTTTCGGCCCCTACTTTTGATTTTTTTATGTTGCTAAATTTATTATCTAACAAACAACATCTGCAGCCACTGTAGTGCTAGCCGACGGTGCAAATCAACACTGCAGACGGATTTATGACACCCAAATGTTAGCGAGCGCGGGGGACAAAAAGGAGACTTCGGTTAGCGTGCCATCTGCGGAGTGCTATCAATAATGTCCGTACTGATCACATTGGCTCGCACCTCAAAAGAAGCACTGATTTACAATGCCACAGATAAACAAAGGTGAATTATAAGCAAACAATACATTACTGTGCTGGCAGCCAAATTAGTACAGCTGCCAAAAAGTGTATTTGAACATAAATCTGATCCTGCAAAATGTTTCTCTCTCCAAAATCCTAGTTTATTTATTTTATTTGCAATGTTTCAGTCACCTAGGCGTTGTTGATGAGATGAGATTGAGATTTTTTAAAGAGGGGGCATTACACTTCTATGGGGTATGTTCTGCCCACAGTAGAAGTCAGTTTCAGTAAAAGTTCATAATAATTTAGTAATAGCTACATCATAATTAATTTGTTACTATTTCATGCTAAAGACAGCTATTTTGTTAAAAATAATCACTATGCACTCTAGTTTTGGTTTACTTGTGTTTTATTTTGAAGGCCCAGGAAGTGGTTACAATGCATTATGGGTAACATAAGCAGAATTTGGTCAGATAAAAACGTGTTAGAATAAGCCGGCTTGTTGATGTCCAAAACTGCTCATCTTGTGTTTAAAATCTTATCTACACCTACGAAAGCAATGGCTATAAGTTGAATGTGTATTTGGTGACTTAAATAAGTGTATAAGCTCTATTGTAGAGATCGTTTTTGCACATGTTATTACCAGGCAATAGACCTAGCCCATGATCTTGCTAGCTCAGGAGCACTATGTATTAGCGTAGTAATACCTATTTTCATGTGTATTAACCTAATTAGCATTTGAAAAGATCGCAAAAACGTAGTGCGACTCGTTAAAGTAGCAGTTTGTGGAGTTAGCTATTTTCTGATGCATTTATTTTTATATTACGAAGTTGTTTTCCAGTTTCACTCGAGCTTTTCACGCCACAATTGTAAAGAATTGTAAGCTGTCTTGAAGACTGTATTAAAGGAGCAAGACGCTCAGTTTCCTGGTTTGTGAAAACCGAGTTTGTCTTGCTGTTGATCTGCATTCACATACACAGTGTATCCAACACGTAGTGATAACAGTACTGGGTATTAACTGCTAACACACAACATATTTAGATCACCATGTTACCTTTTATTGTGTTTAAACGTTATATTCGCCAAAAACAATGTATTAAACTATTACTAATTTTTAGTTTTGTTTTTGACGCTCTGAATAGATCGCTAGATTACTTAAAGATACATGGATGACACCTAAAACCTCTTCAGGCATTTTTTTGATGAGGTAACTACACTATATCATGGTCGAAATTGCCAATTAGTCGATTTTGCATAATACTCCCTCTATAAGAGACATTCCAGTTTCCATCCAGAAGCTATTTTCAATAGTGATTGGTGATGTGTAACGGTTTTTATTTCAATACAATACAAAGTAATACTATAGCAAGTACTGTGATATCAATCCAATACCGATACCATTCAAACTTCTTTACTATAAAGAATTAAAAAAAAAAAAAAGATGTTAAACACGTTCAGATAAACTAAAATATAAACAATGTACCTCAGTATTTAACAAAAATTTCAAAACTGCAAATAAAGGTAAACTTTGTAACTGTTACTGCTTATCTCCATGGAGATTGATTTGCTTGGAATATTCCATAGTAATACATTACTGGCATTAAAAAGAGACAGACAGGCGGCAGCCTTCTTTACGTTGCTTCTCTACTTATTGCATAAGCAGAAGCCAAGTCCTTGGCTTTGCTTCCTCTTCATATATAGATCAATAATTAATAACTTGCAAACTACTCCAAATTATCCATTAGGCAATTAGGTAGGTTAGTGATTGAAAAATTATAGATTTGGCAGAGAAAATATTGTTGGCCTATTTTGCTGGACAGCTGTGAGAAGCAGACTTCTAATAGACCTAGCCTTGTTTAGTTTTTGATATATAAATTTATTAGCTCTGTATTCTGAACTATGACTAAAGAACATTTTTCAGATTAAACTGTTTACCAAATCTCTCACTCCCTTCTCTCGCTCTGGAGGTGACCTATGACAGAGAAACAACCTCATAAAGCAATTTTTGCCCAATAATCAAAATCATTCAGGACAAATCATTTTTTGTTAGCTAGTCCCTGAGAATTGTAAAAAGCGCTTATAAAATCATCACGGTGCTTTTAAACTCATATCACTGGACAAGTTAACATCATAAAACAACTACCACTCATGGCTCATAACAGATACACTGTTTAGCTATATACTCATCTTCTCAAAGTTTGATTTCAAAGTTCAATCACTCCTAAAAGTTTGCAGTGAAAATTAATTGCCTATTGTATAAACTTGTTATTGGCAAGTGGGTGGAAAACGCATTTACATCATTGCCTCATTACAATGAACTCTGCTTAAACCCGATACAACAATGAATCAAGATGGATAACTGCTCCCACTCCTTCTTCTGCTAATCCTGCCGTCTCAGGGGTTTTACATCAAGAGCCAAGACAAACTAGCCTATAGACACAACTAGCATAAATGCAAAGCAATAATATTAGCATTTCCACGCATTAATTCCTGTATCATATCCCGTGATGACATCTGACACCGTGACCGTGTTCTCCATATGCTGGGAAACCTCTTTCCTCTGCATTGTTTGTGCAGCCCATCCATTAAAGCTAACATTCAGTTGACAAAACAGCAGCGTGCATAATTAGCTTAACGTCGCCAAGGCTTCTCTATCGCAGCACCCCAGCTCTCTGATTACCGCCAACCATTTGCATAATTTGTTCCTTGATTACATAACGTATAGAGGCGGAAACAGTAGCTGGCGACGTAATGTAAGAGCCACAGAAGTGATTAGTCAAAGTTATCGCAATATCAATCAGTGGTGTTCATTAAATATTATGCATTGGAATGGTTTGCTTGATGGAATTCAGTAGATGGAAGCAGAGGTAGGTAGAGTAGCCAAAACTTGTACTCAAGAAAGAGTAACTTTACTTCAAAACAATGTAACTCAAGTAGAAGTACACAATATTGTCCAAGAAATTACTCCAGTAAGACTAAAAAAGTATTTGGGAAAACTTAAAGAGTAACTATCGGGACATAACATCTGACTTATAATTTGTAGTTGAAGAACAAAACATTAAATACTGCACAAAAGCGTGTATTTTCAAAAATTAGACAAATAGATAGAAACACAAATGTTCAAATCATTTCATTTTGTCAACATAAAGCTTGTGACACTTGTAGACTTACTCACGTGGGAAGAGTGACCAAAACTTTTACTCAAGTAAGAATACTGCCACATCAATCAAAAAATATTACTCAAGTAGGAGTAAGTGTACGCTGCTAGAAAAGTACTCTGAAAAGTATGTAAAAATGACTCAAATAAATGTAACTGAGCACTGATTGTAAGCAGACATAGCGGAGTTGCAGTGTTGCTGTTTCCTTTCGGACAGAGAAAGAGTGGGAGTCCATCACGATGGCTGACTCTTATTGTATTTAATAACACATATCTTGAAATATGGCAAACTATGAACTCAATTTTCTATCGGCGGCCCACAGTGAGGCTTATGCAATGCAGCTTTATGTGGGTTTCATAAGACAAAGTGCATATCAAATATTAAAAACTTGTATATTCTATCCACGTTTTTCAGTCTCAGTTCTCAATGTATCATGAGAACAAAGAATGTTAAAGGCACTGTACCTGATTTGTACCGTCTTAAAAACGTGAAAAACAGAAGTAGTCCAAAGTTATTCCTCACTTACCATTACCACCATTCTGTGCATCCTAATTATTCACCACAATAAGTTTATTAGCGCATTTCACAACTTTCAGAGGCCAGAGGTAACTTTCGCCGTCACGCTAATGCTAACAACAACTCGCATGCTAACAGCACACTCCCTGATTCTTGGATGATAAAAACGCTTTATAATTAGATGCAGACAGAACGCAGCAGTCCATTTTTACCTCTGTTTTTAAAATATCTCTACTGGGGCAAGACAAATTCTGCTCAACTATATGGAAAAAAATGAGTAGAGCCACACAAACCTTATGAAATATGAACTCAATTTTTC
This sequence comes from Periophthalmodon schlosseri, assembly GCA_000787095.1. NCBI lineage: Eukaryota > Metazoa > Chordata > Actinopteri > Gobiiformes > Gobiidae > Periophthalmodon > Periophthalmodon schlosseri. The sequence continues at coordinate 7,822 of KN471710.1, forward strand.
TATCAGGAGCCCACAGTGAGACTTATGCAATATAGGCCGATGTGGTTTTCATAAGAAAAAGTGCAGATATTAAAAACGAATAGTTATCTAACCTTTTTTTTTTTTTTTTTTTTCAGACTCTCAATGTATCATGGGAATAAAGAATATTAAAGATGCACTATACCACTTTTCTGGTGGAGGGTCTGCCACATGTTTGTCTCCATGGAGATTCCTTTGCCTGGAATGTTGCATGGTATTTAATAGACCTCCATGAAGACAAGCAGGTGGCACTACTAAGCCAAGCTACTGGTCGGATCAGTGGAGAGGCGCCCCACTCGTCTTTTAAGGTATTTTGTATAAAGCACCTGCAATTGATTACATGCAAGATCAAGTTAATTTCCATAATATGGAATCAGATACTAGTTTTAGTATCGAATAGTATCGAAACTAGACACTCACTGAGCAGTTATCCATATTTGAAAAGTTACATTCACAGGACAGAAATTAACTTTTCCTGAGTAGCTTTAGAATGATCTTGAGCTGTATCAGAACAAGCATAAGACACACAGACTAGTACACGCCCATGGACCACTATGGAACCTACCTGGACGACTGAGAGATTAAACAGATATAAGGCTGCATGATTTAATGTTTAATTCTATTGTCTAAATAAAGAGTTGGTCACATGAACGTTGAACATTTTCCACAAATCAACCTACTTTATGTATCATATTTTCGCACCAAAACTTTTCCCAAATTCTCCATTGAAATGAATGGGATTCCCACTTAAACGGAAGTGCCACCACAAAGAAAGCGCAGTTTAGTAGCATTTAGAGACAAAAGGGGGCGAAATAAGGTCAATAAAGCCCAGCATCCATCAGCACTGCACGCAAGGCCCCTGTCGCCACACACCAAGTTGCCTCTAGTCTGCGCCATACGCCAACCGTCACGTTCCAAATAGGAAATGATCATGGGTACGCTTCCGGCTCCATCGACTCTGGCTTGAAATTCACTTTCCATTGTAAAATTGTCACCCCTCTCTCTGTAATTGCTGCAGTGAGCCTCGTCATTTTGTTCTTAAAATGTTCGTATTAACTATGAGATCCTGGTGTTTTTATTTCGCTATGTTTTCCGTAAAAAAAAAAAAAAACCCAAAAAAACAAAAAGAACTTTAATAACAGACAAATCAGGCACCTTCTTTCCCCGAGGTCGCTCCCGCTAGCGTTAGCAACAGGTTTGATTGACAGCGTTGTAAAGCGCCCGCACCGCTGGTCTAGCAGGGAGGGGGCACTGCAACAGGTTGATTGACAGCGTTGTAAAGCGCCCGCACCGCTGGTCTAGCAGGGAGGGGGCACTAATGCTAGGGGGAAGGGGCGTTACCTTCAACAGCCTCGCCCTGGATTGGCTCTTTGGTTGCTCTGATACTTGTAGTCGGAATTCGGCTCCAAACTCGCCCCTATAACCGCTAGCCTCGATTAGCTTCATTTGACGGAGGCGAGCTCTACGGGTGACATCACACTCACTTTGTCCACTTATTTATACAGTCTATGGTCTGCACCCAATCACAGCTAAACAAAAAGCCTGCAGATTTTTATTATGTAGATTATCAACCATGGACAAATCAGGGACCATACGATAACTGTCTGGCATTAAAAAGAACAGAGTGTTTCTCATCTTTGCAGAAAACCATAATATCGTGGGCAGAGAGTGTACAGCAAATAAGCATCGGACCGTGTAATTTATGGAGCAGCAAATTACTTAAGTGGCACCAAATGTAAATGCACCAGGCTGATTTAGTGTCCTCCTCCCTGAACCCAAATGCATTTTTATGAGCTGCTCGATAAAGGAGATCACCTCGGTTTTAATGATGAATGTGGCTGCTAGACTGCGCAGTGTAGTAATCATATGAAATAGAAGAATTATACTTTGAAGAAAAACTTATTCAGGAGATTCTATGGCAAAGTAAGTATGCAGGATTTTTCAGAGATTCACTATGGGTCTCAGTTATCAATCCAATAGTATATCTGTGTAATCCCTCGGTCGCACAGGTATGATCCACATGTCGTGGCAAAGGCTACTGCCATTCATAGTAAAAGAAAAAAAATAATCACAACAGGTTTTCGAGGGAAGACGTTTCGCTGCTCACCCAAGCCACTTCTTCAGTTCTGGTCAGATCACTGCTGGACACTGCCTTATATCTATCTGAAGGGAGGAGCTAACTACACTGAAATTAACACACCTGCTGTTTACAGTTTCTGTTTGTTAGCTTGTCTACTGAACTACACTAAGTGTGAACTGTGCCTGAGTCATATTTTGCATAATCATTCAGGCCCCTAATGGGTGCCCTCACAACTATTAGCATACTGGCTAGCCCTATTGTTTTTCTTGTTTAGGTTTAGGTCTGAGGATGGAGTATAAATACATAGATAATTAAAGTCTAAGGCCTCCCACTCCTATTCAAAGATGGATTTTCTTTCCTAACAAAAATTGCCTCTTTAACTCCACTCTCAAAAACAAAACATGACTCAGGCACAGTTCACACTTAAGGTAGTTCCATAGACCTAGCTAACAAACAAAAACTCTAAACCGCACGTTGTTAATTTCAGTGTAGTTGGCTCCTTCCCTTCAGGTACATATAAGGCAGTGTCCACCAGTAATATGACCAGAACTGAAAACTTTGTGTCCATTTGACAGATTTGAATTTTTCTTTTACTAATCCAATAGTATTCAATAGAAAAATCTGCCACAAAACAAATACGTAAATGAGAGTAAAAAAGGTTAAAATAAGTCAGCTGTGTGTTGTCTGCATCGAATTAGAAAGCATTTTATTGTCCGATAATCAGGAAGTGCGCGTTAGCATGCTAGTTGTTTTAGCTTTATGGTCACAGCAAAACTTCGCACAGGTCCCTGAGAGTTGGCAAACTAAACTACTAAACTACTATCAAATACCCTGTTGGCACAGAAACTGCAGTAACTTTCCTGTGTGTCTCCAACTTTGAATTTCCTCCACCTCAAATTTAGCTGAAGTTAAAAGTTTGTGCAAGAAAGAAAATAAGTTCACCTCTTCCTTTTCTGGTAAAAACAAGATATTTATAGGCTTCATTATCATGCTTTTATTGCTTAGACTGTTAGACTGTAAACAACAGTTTCTCTCAAACAAAGTCAGTAATTTAGAATTCTATATTTAAGGTCTAATGGAACAGCGCAGACAGACAACCTGAGAAGAGAGAAAGCAAAGCTAAAAGAACAGGTGAACAAGACGGAGGATAGTGCAGTGGTTCGGATTGTTCTTAATTTTATACAATTTGTTTTAGATATGGTTCCAAAATATGTAGTGTAGATATTTTAAAGATTATGGGCCAAATTATTTAACAAATCCTGTTCAATCACTGTGAAGATTAAGTTTACCAATACTTAGTTTCCACTCCACTTTTGTCCATAAATCAAAATATGAACATTAATAACAGACCAGTCAGGTGCCTTCTGCCTTCTCTCCCCGAGGTTGCTCCTGCTAGAAACAGGTTTGATTGACAGCTATTATTCCTTGTTGCTAAGTGCCTGCCCCCCGCCACCTTCCACAACCTCGCTCCTGATTGGCTCTTTAATAGCACAGATATTGCAGTGCCAAAGTACCTTTTACCAGACCTGGAACCATGATGTTGCACTTAGTTGGAGGTTTAGCATACTCTATTTATTATTTGTTTATTTTTGCAGGGCCAATGCAGTTAGATACAGCCGCAAAAAAGCCCACAGCTGATGTGAATCACCCGTCCCTGGCTGGGCTTTTCACGACAATAGCTCACAACGTTATATAAACAGATTCTATAACCTGTATTTACAACAGGAGGAAAGTGAAGGACCCAGAGTTTGGGCTTCACATTAAATTACAATCTGAACTGTTGCAAATATCAAGTCGTAAAAGCGGTTATTATTCAGGTAATCGAAAAGTCGTACATCAGAGTTTCCCAACCTTTTTGTCTCATGTAGCCCATGTAGGATTCCAGTGTTTCTTTAGTAATTATAAATCAATGTACTACTAGTACCTTGCCAGTTACAACTATTATATTTTCTTGTTTTAATAAAATGTATGCCACAATTATCTTACAAGAATATTTGTTCAAGTAACTTTCAAGGGCGACAGTAGCTCAGTTGGTAGAGTTTGTCCACTGATCCGAAGGTTGGAGGTTCGAATCCCGCTCGCGACATAAACATTATTGGTTTAGCGGTCAGATCCACTGACCCACAGGTTGGCGGTGCGATTCTAGCTCCCACAGATGAATGCTGTTGTTGTGTCCTTGGGCAAGACACTTAACCTACCTCGCCCTTACTGCGTACTCTGGTTTATGAATGTGTGTGTGTGACTGGTTCCTTGATGTAAAACGCTTCGAGTGCCTTGAAGGTGGAAAAGCGCTATATAAAAATGTGACCATTTACCATTCAGTTATCCATTTGCTTGTGTTTTATGAATGTTGGTTAATCTGCTTGTCTGTTATTTATTTGTTTCACTGTTGGATTTTCGAACTTTCTGTTGGTTAAATCAATGATCGTGTAAAGCCCAAAGAGGCAATTACTGTTGTGATGTTGGGCTTTACAAAAATAAATTGAATTTAACTCCATTATTTTAAATCTGAAATAATTCCAAGTATCCCCTGGCAAGTGCTCACGTACCCATCGTACTCCTGTCCTACATCATCGAGGACTTTTAACATATTCAACAACACAATTGTTCCATCCATCATAAAAGCCGACACTTGTTTTCACATAACGACTTGTCAAACTGATGCTACTGATTCATCGCAGTCCTTTGTCAAAGCAGAGATCTGAACCGTGCTGTCGTAATGTGTGTGTATGTAATCTCTCTCACTCCGTCTGCGGCGCTGATGGTAATGTGTCCGCTGATCTGATCTTCAAATGTCAGCTCCTTCATTACCAAAGCCGGGCGCCGTGGTTCTACCTGTCATTTAGGCGCAGAGAAGGTCAGCTGCTTAAAGACTGCTCAATACCTGACAAACACAGCCCCCGGACCAGATCTCTCACCGCACCAAGTACCAAGCCTGCTGTCACTCATCCAAACTGCGGGATTTGTTTTGGATGTCATGGATTTATGAGAGAATGATTAACCTGAATGTCACAATGTGCTATTAAGGTCTCAAATATCTGACTGACTTAGTAATGTGGCGTCTAACCTCCATTACTGTGTACTGTTTTTATATATTAATTTATTCGAGTAAATACATGGTCATTTAAAGTCACAGTATGTAACTTTTTTGCTAAAAAATAGACTAAAATATAATCTTGTTTTTTTCATTCTTCAAAAAAGTGCATTCTTATGCTTGCATCTCCACAAACCTGACTCTCATTTAGCTTCTCCAGAATGTTCCCACCGCTTTTTGATTTTCAAGGCACTTTACATCAAAGGACCACTCACCCATTAACACACCTATTCATACACTATGAACACAGATATGGGTGAATGGGTTAAGTGTCTTGCCCAAGGATACAACAATAGTATTCTTACATGTTAGCTGGAATCACACTGCAAACCTGTGGGCCATGGGTTCTGACCCAACAATGTTTGTGCTGGGAACGCGATTCGAAACATCGACCTTCAGATCAGAGGATGAACACCAACTGAGCTATTGCTCTTTTTTCCTTTTTTTTTTCTTTTTTGGATTCCCTCTATATTTTTCTTGGCTAGCCAAGACTACACACTTTTCATATACTTTGCATTGACATACTGCCTAAAATCGGGTCCTGTCTCTGCGAGTTCAGGTGGTTGTAATTAAGACACAGATTAACCAATTAAAGAAAAGCATGGTTTGCGTCAAATCAAACATTCAGCTAACAAGTGAAAAAATGAGCATCGCGTGAATTACAGCACAATCAACGAGCAAAGCCCTAAACTCTTTAAATCTGTAATGGAAGTTAGAAGGAGATGGAGATGGCTGGAGGCTCTGCTGCGGGTAGACATTTGGTGGAAGAGGGTTGCCAAGTATAACTAAATTGGCAGGTTGATGGAAGGGGGGAGAGAGTGTATTTGTAGGACTTGATTGAGAGGTTGTTGGTTGAGAGGCTGTAAAGGTCTGTAAAGTAAATGTGGTATTTCAAGGTATTTGGTGTACATTAAAGGCAAAGTTAAAGTTGCAGAAAGTTTAAGAGGAGGTATTATGCAAAATCTTTTTGAACTTTTTGAAGCTTTCTACCCTGTTATAACATTGTCCATTCATCAAAAACATGCCTGAAGAGGTTTTAGATGTCATCCATGCAAGTTTGAGAATCTTCAGTGAGGCCCTATTCCAACCCTCCATGGCTATTATTCGTAAATATACATGAGCAGGACACATAACAATACACCACAACTTCACAAACTTGATGCCATGTGCAGTAGTTTTGATAGTGCTCTGAAGGGGGAGTGACTTAGAGCGTCAAAAACAAAACTGAAACTCATTGAACATTTTAATATTATTTTAGCAAATTTAGCAAAACATTTCAAAACAATAAAAGGTAGCATGGCGATCTAAATATGTTAACATAGCAGTGTAATACCTCCTCTTTAATATCAACATCATCCAAAGGTAAAATAAATAATTTACCAAACATCACCTGATGAATGAAAAATAGACCTTCCAAACTAATTGTAAAAAAAACCAAACAAAAAACAAAAAACAAAACCCACCTGTTCATGAGCCACCATATTGAATCCATCTATAATTAAAGAATGTCCATGAAACAATCCCAGGTTTCACTGCATGCACCGTCAGCTGCACCAACCCGCCCTCCGTCACCATACGACCTCAGGGCTCACATTTAAAGCACTATATATGCATTTTTAATCCGGGCAGATTGCTTTTTCCATTGAAGTGTCACTCGGCTCCTGCCTCCCCCTGTCAGATGTTCATAATGAGAGCCCGTCGCCTTTAACCTCTCCACAATAAACTCCTCTCATCCGCCATTTTCCTCCTTACTGCTGAATTTTGTATGACGGGTTGCCAGATCATGGAAGGGATGGGTCAAGGACTTTAACTTGTCATTAGCATTTAGATTTGAACTGGTATGAGGTTTGGGCGTATATGGAGGGGAAGATTTTCGATTGCCAGAGAAGAGTGGGCGGAGGAGTGGATGTGAGCAACGACACAGATAAAGCCACGACCAAAGTGTTTTTTAAAGGAATTTCCAAGCAATTTTGCAGGAATGAGAGAGAGCAAATGGAGGAGAGGCTGGGTTTTTTAAGAAGAGTTAAGGATGATGGGAATGGATGATTAGACCAAAGCAACATGACACAGAAAGCTGAATGTATTTAGTTACATATTGCTGCGGTTCTGTTAAGATGTTAAGGCGTAGACTTAGTTGCAGATAACCGGGACAAGTCTGATTACATGTTGTTTGGAAATGGAGCAAAAAGGGTTGCCAGATTTTGAAAGGGAAAGAAGTAAGGTGGTCAATAGTTAAAAGCTTTAAACATGTGATCACAAATATAAGCAAATTAAGTGGAATAAATAAGCAGCAATACATTTCTAGAATTAAGGCTTTTCTTTAAATGAGTCTTTTAAGAGCTTTTAACCATATTATATTGTTTTCCCTTATCATTTACCCGGCACTTAAGCTTGTACTTAGAGTGATTTTTGCATGTTAATCTTTATTCTTCTGCATTTAGGACGCCATTCCTCGAGAAATTCCCATTTTCCCCTACCTCCCACATAAGTCCACTGCTCCGTACTTGCTTCACAAACTTTAAACAGTGATACATGTAGGATCCAGCTGCGATGACCTTCATAGCGACGTACTGTAAACGGAGCAGACGGAAACCAGTAGGCAGACAGTTTCTTTTATTAAGTTGTTACAGATCAACATTGCAACTTAAAATGTCCAACATGTAAACTAATCATATGCAGTGCTAAGGTTAAGGTACACTTGACCCATCCCTCAAAGCCACCAGACCTGAAGCTAGTCTTGGTGAGGACTACCTTAGTTGATGAAAATGGAGGAAATGCCATGGGGAGAACATGCCAACTCCACACAGAAAGGCCCAGGTGAAGCGGGAGTCAAACCCGGAAACTTCTCCACAATGCTGCTGTGTCATAGATTATAACTATATAGCAAACAAAAGAGGAAACATGCTTGTGCTAAGTTATAGTAAAGTTGCTAATTTACACCAATAGTTCCTACATAAAGGTTTATATTAACTTGGAGCCAGCGAAAGTCCCTACACTATTGCACAAGCTTCAGGAGACAGTCCCCAGATGTGGGACAAGAGTTTAAAACAGGAGGAGGTGATGGAAAAAAAGAGGAGGTTATTTTGTTTGGGTCAGCTTCACGGCTCCCCCGCGCCCTTGGATATGTTTGTTTCAGATGTCGGCATCCCCCAGTGGGACGAGGCTGCGCTTGTTGCCGTAACTCATCTCCAGGCCTGTCCTCACTTTAAGACGGCATGCTTCTTAAACTAAATTTTTATATGCTCCTTTTCCATCCAAGTTTTTTTTTTTTTTCTCTTCATCATTCTTTCCATATGACATAGAGAATATAGAAGCCCCGCTATCAGCTTGAAGCAATTATAGTTTAACAGCGGTTTACACTTCCTTAAAAGATAACAAATGTTTTTCAGATTTGCATGGGACTAATTTGTAACAACGCACTCGCTTAGCCTTGGTTCTCAACTTAATGGCCGTAAAATGGTTGTCAGGCAATTTCCTGTCTGTAGATCGGGGTCAAAGTTCAGCGATAATCTAATCTCGGTTTAGATATAATTAGCAGATAACGCAAATGAAGACACATGGATTAGCGATGGCGCGTTTGAATGCTAGCGCTGCACGTGGTTGTGATTTGAGCAGCCCGATACAGATCTCAGTCTTGTTTTGATTGTGTTGGACTGGTGGAAGCTAGGGGAATGAGCTGTCTGTTTGGCATGTGGAGGAGGCCGTGTGGGTTGGGAGACGGGATCGGGAGCATATGCTTGTCCGGCTGCATGTCTGCCTGCCGATATGAAGCTGAAACTGGCTGAAAAACAGAAGTGGGTAGAGGAGTAGTCGAACATTCTCACGAGTAACGTCACTTCAAAATCGTATTATTCAAGTAAAAGTGCAAAGAGTAAAAAAAAAATTGGGAAAACTACTACTCAACAGTAACAACTGATTCATAACTTAAAGTCAATGTAACTGGAAGGACAAAACATTAAAGCCTCAGTGTATAACTTTTTAGTCAAAAAATAAGCACGTTATTTCGATATGGTTGTGTTTATTGTATTGAAAAACGTAAAAACATGCGTCCTTACTTTGAGCGTGCTTGCATTTCCACAAACCTGACTCTTATTTGACCTGGAGGAGGAACTCTTCCTGTTTGTTTTCATGGAAATATTGTTCCTTTGGCAATACTATTCCACAGTATGGCATAAAACATATCTATCTCGATGGAGAATGTTTCAAAGTATGCGTTTAACTTTCTAGTTCCGTGGAATCATGCAGGTGATGTGCCACTTCCAGAAAGTTACATACTGTGCCTTTAACTAACTCACCAACTCACAACAGGGGATACACTCTGGACTTGGTCGCCACCTCTGGCCTGTCCTCTGTTGTTGACTTGGCTGTGTCTGACCACTACTGTGTGTTTTTAATATCACTGGCTCTTTTCAGCGGGAGACCTCTGTGAGAACTGTGAGGAAGTGCCAACGTGGCTGCAAATTTTTATGAAGTTTTAGATTAAAATCCTTCAGTGGTTTTACCTGCCCCTCGGGATTTTATTATTGACAATTTTAACAGTAGATTACAGTCAGCTCTTGAACATACAACAATGCAATAAAAAACGCAAGAAACAATAATCATCAGCCACAAAAATAATCTGAAAGTCCTCTTCTCAACCACTGACAACACTTTAAACCCTGATTTCAGCAAGTGGGGAATGGAGAAGATAAACACGATCAGATGTGATATTTTATTTGGTCAAACTACTGTTTTTAACACATCTGAGTGTTTGTCTGTACCAGAGGAAACACTGGACAGTTTTGTCCTGGGTAATGCTAAGATGCTCGGCAAAGTTTTCTCCTCAGTGAGGCCCACCACATGTCCTTTAGATCCAACTCCAACCCCATTTTTAAGTCATTTTATGGATTTTGTAGAGACAAGCTTTTGAACATGATGGATAGCTCTCTTGAGACAGGGGTCTGTCCCGCTGCCTTTAAAGCGGTCGTGGTGAGGTCTCTGCTGAATAAGAGCAATTTAGATTTTAATGAGTTTAACAACTACAGACCAGTGTCTAACTTATAATTTTTACACACAATTTTTTAAATAAACTTGTTTTTATCCAATGTAATTATTTTTTTTAGATGATCACAACATTTCAGAAACATTTCAATCTGGTTTTAGGGTGAACCACAGCACTGACACTGCCTTGTCAAAGATTTTAAATTATTTTAGAGTAAACTATGATTCACAAAAGGTTAGCAGGTAAGATCTGCTTTTGACACAGTAGACCACACTGTTCTCTTAACTCGCCTGAAACACCTCAGCTGTGTTGTTCACAAACGGCACATTGTATCTCACAGATAAAACGTTTATGGTGAGTGTAGACACGTGCTCCACCCAGGTCCATAAAATCACATGTGGTGTGCCCCAAGGTTCGATTTTAGAGCCAATGGATGCTCTTTTTAACTGCATTTCAGATATCAAATCCTGGCTGGCAGAAAATTTCTCCAGCTTAACCAGGACAAAACTGAAGTTTTAGTCATCTGTCCTGAGGCCCAGAGAGAAAAAACTTTTACTCAAACTACAAGTATTTTAATCCAGTTCCACAAGTAAAAACCTGGACGTCATTTTTGACTCTGAACTGACTTTTATCCCACACATCTTTCCAGTACTATGGCCCTCGGCTATGGAACCGCCTGTCTGAGGACTTCAGGGCTGCAGAGAACGTTCATGTTTTTAAGAGCAGGCTCAAGACCCACCTTTTTAGCTTAGCTTTTGGTTAATATTCATTGTTTTATTTGTTTATTATTACATGCATTTAGTATCTTTATTCATTCATTGTATGTATATTATATATTAACTATATATATTATATATGTCCTTGATGCTATTTTATATTCAAGTTTTATTAACTCATATTATTTTATCACGTTTATGATCTCCAGTGTTTCCTCTGTAGCCAGGAGCAGTGGTCGGCTGTGGCTCCTGGTGGAGGGTTGGTGTTTCAGCCTCATCTCTCCCCTGGGCCCTGTGTCCTTTCTCAACTGGTTCATCTGTACTCAGCCTTATGCTTTACTGTACCTAGCCTCATGTATTTTAGCGTGAGAGTTTGTGTATGTGTGTGTGTGTGTGTGTGCGCGTGTGCATGTGTGTGAGACTGATTGTGATGGTGTCTGTGTGTTTTTGGTTGAGGGGAGTTGGGCAGTTTTGGGGGTAGGGTGGTTGGGTCTTTAATAGTTGGGTCTTTATTGACTGTAAAGCACTGTGTTACATTTTTGTATGAAAAATGCTTTATAAATAAAGTTTGATTGACTGATAAATAATACACAAGCTATTTTCAAAGGACTGATCACAAAAATGAGAAAAACTAAATCATATCTGAAGGAGCGGAGCAAGAAAATCATTCATTTGTCATTTCATATTGTCAACAAAAAGCTTTTGTCATTTTTAGACTTAGTCACCGTGGAAAGAGTAACTAAAGCGCACTGTTGAAAAAAATAATACTCAAGTAGGAGTAAAATATGCTACTAGAAAAGTACAATTTCTTTAAAAGTGACTCGAGTAAACGTAACCGCGTACTGCCCACCTCTGGCTGTAAACATGCACACGTGTGGAGCTCCAGTGCCTCCGAGTGGAATGCTTTAGTTTATAGTGAGTCACACGCACCTGTGCCTGCAGAGAGGGGCCGACCACTTCCTCTGGCTCTGGTTTAAATAGCACAGACGCAAGAGAACACTTAAAGACGGTGTTTCATTTACAACCGGTCACAAAGAGAAGGGGGTTATTTACTGCAAAAACATCAGCTCTGATTACGTATTGTGATACTGCGTCTGCTTTTGGAGGAATACATTTTATACAGACGAGAGATGTTTTTGATTTAAATTATATGTCAGTTTTATAGCAGTTGGTCCTGTGCTCAGAATGACCTAAGAGGAATCTGAAGAGGGTTTTGAAGTACGTGTCTTTTTTTACATGTCTTTATTTGGCATATAAATGTTTGGTAACTGCTGCCAGCAGACCAAGTTAGAAAGAAAATCCTGCTGGACTGAACTTTGATCAATCGCAAATAGTAAAAAAATTTAAGTTTGGATGAACTACAAAGTTACTATTGATGTTTCACTTACAGAATCAGAATTCCTTTTATGCATCCCCAAGTGTAAATTATTTGTTACAATCAGCAATCTATTTGTAATGTGATGTTCCTGGTTCAACAGCTTTAACCAATTACGGTCTTAAACATGTGAGCGGTCCAAAGTTATTCCTCACTTACCTTATGCCGCGATGAGTTTATAAGTGTTTTTCACAACTCTCAGAGACCAGAGCAGAGTTTTGCTGCTTAAATAACAAATCTGTATTGGGGCAAGACAATTATTTTATTTTAACTGTTCATAAAAACAACCAGTTGCATTTGTTTTGAATAGAAATGACGCATGACTGCCCGAGAGTTAATTTTTTAGTCGAATGATCCAAGAAATAGCTTTACAAAACTGCTTATATATCAGTAACACAAACGCAATATTCACACCACTTGTAATGGTGCATTTTTATACACTCGCTTTGATAGTGGCCTATAAAAAACGACTGACCTGTTTTTCTTCTATCCAAACTTCAGCTCGTCTGACTGAAGATGGTGCTGCTTGAATTGTTTTTGGACGTTTTGGAGTTTTAGCCCAGGTTAAATTGAGCGGATGTCACTTTTTATTCCACACTGTCAAAGCATATCAAAGAACCCATTTGGCAGTGCGTGGAGCCTCCATCCACCTGGAAGCACAGCCGGATCCTCCCCGGGCCATTTTCACTGTCACTAATAGAGCTGTGAGCCTATGAGGAGCGGGGCTATTGTTGTGCGCTGTCTGGCGTGTATACGTCGGTGTACCGCGGTTCTACTGTACGTATGTGGGCGAGTATGGTAATGTGACCCACTTCCCAATTCAACTCCCTCAAGGCTGGTAAAGCATGAACAGACAGTAACTTTGTTTGGAAATGTTTTATTTTACGTTAGGGATTGAATTTTTTTTTTTTTTACTACTAACTTAAACATGCACAATGCAACTTTTCTTGTTCCCGTGGTGAAATCATTGCTTGATTTGGATTGCTCCACAGTATGGCATTAAAGTGATCTCTTCTTCCATTTCTCAAAATACTGTTTTTGTATTGGTCGAAAAAATGCCATGGAAAAACATGCATTCTTACTTTGAGCGAGGTCGAATCTCCACAGACCTTATCTGTAACTTGGCTTATTTGAATCACTTGTCTCCATGGAGAGAGATAAGTTAAATACCATACAGTGGAACATTCAAGGCAAAGCAATGGCGTATTTTTGGAGAAAAAGAGACATATGGTGCATTTACTCATACACCACATCAAAACTGAGATGAAGACAAGACTAGACCAGGACTAAAATAGGACCAAACCAAACATTAGGACTAAACCAGGCTCAAACTAGAGTTAGTCTTCAGGTAATTGATTGGATAAACTTTAAAACCTTGCAGTTACTGATGTTAGCAATGCAATGAAGAAAGAGAATGATGGATTTGTTTGGGAAAAGCTACTACCAACTAAACTGTTCAGTTCTTTTTTTTTTTTAACCACCAGACAACAATCTTTATCTGCAAAACTTTACATTTTGTTCTTGGCACTATAACCGAACGATCCAAATGACCCTGCGCAGCTAAGAAATTCCCTTTTTCCTTTACAGATAAGTAGTATGCATATCTAGGGTTCCAAACTTCAATATAGTTTTGTAACATGTGGACCAAGCCAAACTTCGGTAATGACTGAGATAAGCAGGCGGCCGGGTGGAATGTAGTTTTGAGTTACTCTGTGAAAGATGGGGCCTGTGCTTTGGTAAATACCCCACTAAATCACTAATATGTAGCGACCTGCTGCTGCTGCCACTGCTGATAGTGGCACATTTGGGAAGGCTATTTAGCTGGGGGCAGATACACATCCATTACCAATACACTGCCAAATGCATCTCAGTGGACATGCATGTTATCAGGGCAGCAAAGGACATTCAGGGTCCGGACTATTTCATGTGTGCACTGTATGAACGACTTACATATAGATTAATCAATTATTATAGTAATATTGTGAGATTTAAAAAAATAAAGGCAAGATATAGTGTTGCCGTGGGCGCTGCCATCGTCATTGAGCTCATATTATTCTGCATGCGGCTGCCGATCTTGACAATTTTACACAAATCAACGTACACTACATCATATTTTAGCGGTGAAATGTTTCTCAAATTCTCCACTGAAATGAACGCCATTCCCGCTTAACCGGAACCACAAAGAAAGCGCAGTTTAACAGCGTTTAAAGGCAAAAGTGGGCGGGGGCAGAATAAGGTCAATAGCTGCCACTGTAACTATAATTCAAATTACAAACTATTGTTGTGTCCTTGGGCTACATTGTCAAAATATGAAAGATACGGACGAGTAAATGATTGGTGGTGGTCAGAGAGACAGCTGAATAATTACCATGGCAGAACGTAGCCAGCATTCTTGATATGAGCGCTACACATTCTCGTGAGATTTTTAGTTGTTACCAATTTAAACAAATAGAACACAACTGATGGATTTCAATGTGTTGCTAATGTAAAAAAAGACAATAAAACAAAACAGCAAGTTTTAAGTTTCAACGCATTCCAAACATTTTCACAATCTCAAAGTCCCCGGTACTTGTTTTATCCCAGTCGAAGTCAAGAACATACCGTTAGTCTAAGCTAAAGCAGAGGTGCACTTTTCTACCTCTTTCAAGTATAACCAAATCCCTTAATGGCTCCCGTGAAGCTCTCTAATCTCCCCCTGCTCCTACTTTGCCTTTTACAGCAGGTGCTAACGTCGTGCTAACACTCCGCAACAGCTATCCACCTGACTTCCTGTCTGCAGAGGAAGTAGATGATCAGAAACCATCATTATCATTACGTCGGTCGTTTTTTGAGGTGCCGGTTGACCCCGCTTTGACCCCGGCTCGTTGGGTCAAATGTCGCGTGTTTCCCACAATCCTCCACCCCAGCGACCATGTTTTAGGGTTTTTACAGTGTGCGCTGCAAAGTCTTTAACTGTAGCCATACGTCGATGCTAAGCTGTTTTATGGAAAGTCTGGTTCTGGTTAAAAGACGTTTAGCTTTTTTTTTTTCTTTCTTTCTTCCGCGTTTTGTGACAGGCAATGAAATAGTTATGTAGGGGCTACCTAAACCTGTGAACTCTTGCTTCTCTGGTTTATGGTGCATATACTTGATATTTTAATAGCTGAGTTTGACTATAGTTTTTTGGCCATGTGGAGTTTTGTGGATTTTGACATCACCTCAAAGCAGCAATTCAAAATAATTACCCAGTTCTGACCATGTAAGGTTGTATTTCATTCATAAATGCGTCATGAGTTTATGAGCTAAAGGTCTCTAGCCACCTAATTCTATCATGTTACATTGTAAGAAATAGCTAATCTTCAACTGGTAATGGATTTACCACCCAGTGTTGAGGTGCTGCTTTATAACGATCTCTCTTATTGGTTAACAATAAGCTCCTTGTTTCATAGCTCCTGGACACAGGGTAAAATGTCATCCCCAGTATAACAAAAGTGAGACTGTACAGTACGGTGCTAATATAATATACATTTCACAGGCTCATAAAGTAACAGAACAAATTATCAACAGTTATAACACATTTTCATATACAAGCTACAAAAATAAAGCTAAAGAACACTTCATCTGAAACTTCTCTGACTGGTCACGATATTCAATTGTGAGAACTACTAAAGTTCCAAAAATCTGGTCTACATGTTTTGATAGCACTAGCATGTTAACTTAAGTCCAACTATAGTAATGGCATGATGATAACTCAGAAAAAAATAAAGAAAGAAAGAAAGAAAAAAAAGAAAGTGTAGTAAATAAAAATAATCCTACGACTAAATGAGAAAACATGATTAGTAATTTTTTTGGTAACAACACTGGCAAAAATGCATATCCCCAGCTCCCATGAAATTGAGAATGCACAATACAAATATTTGATTAGTTTACAAATTAAAAAAAAAAACCAAAAAACTAATTGCTGACTAGTAAACTACTAAAATCGTTAGTTGCAGGCCTAGATACACACTACAGCCCTCGATATACACTAAGGCCACACAACGGTGGAAAAGCCTTTCATTTTTATAGACTTTTCAAAACACAGTTAAAGGGCCTGTACCAGATTTTTTCCCATGTATTTGAGCAAAATTTGTTTTTCCCCAGTACAGATATATTGCATAAGCAGGTCTGTCTTCATCCAACAATAAAACGCTTTACAATTAGATAATCAGGAAGTGCACGTTAGCAGGCTAGTTGCTGTTAGCTTTACCATCACAGAAAACCTCCGCACTGGTAGCACTGTGAGCTGTGAAAAGTGATTATAAACTCATTGCGATAATTAGTTCACCTCTACATAACTCTGACAACTCTGACCATATCTCGACAGCAGTAGAACCATCAGCCCCTTCATCCTCTCCATCTCATCTTCTCCACCGGTATTCTACCTCTTCACAGTTGAAAGGTTATGGACTCATCTCCTCAGTGTACTCAAGCACACCGGTATCCCTTTAATTCCTTCATCCCCCATAACATGCGCTTGAATTTATTTTAACAACTCCCTGGCGTCCTCTCTCCACCTGTATTCTACACCTTCTTTTTTTCTTTTTGCAAGCGCGCATACACTCCCATCGCATTCTCAGGGCTAAGTAAGTTAATCTGGTGCGAAGCCATAAAAGCGTTGTTTATGAACATTGCCGTAAGTGCATTGTTGGCAAAATAAAGCAGGCTGATTTATGCACCCTCCCCAGACGCTTCCCCCACCGACTGTTCGCGTATCTGTCTTGGTTCGCCTGTCTATTTTAGACTTGTACTAGTACTTCTACTACTTCCCGCAAATACCAAAAGTAACTAAATTATTCAGTGGTCCAACAGTGGGCAACATGTTGAAGCTGCCCGAACAATATTTCTTGCTTTTAAAACAACAATTCAGAAACTATTGGAGCGTGGCGTAGTGGTTCGCACTCATGCCTCACAGCAAGGAGGCTTTAAGGTTTATTCCCTGACTGGTTGGGGTGGAGTTTGCATAGTCAAAAAATCCAAAAGACAAAATTCCCTTTCAAATGTTTCTTTATTACTTTTTATGTAACAATAATGTCTGGTTTAAAGAGGAGGTATTATGTCTGTGTAATCCAGGTCCATACCTCGTCCAGGTACGAGCCATAGTAAAAGAAAAATTCAAATCTGTCAAGTGGACAAAATAGGTGTGTTAGTTTCAGTGTAGTTAGCTCCTCCCTTCAGATAAATATAAGGCAGTGTCCATCAGTGATCTGACCAGAACTGAAGAAGCGGCTTGGATGAGCAGCGAAACGTCTTCACTCCTACAACTTTTTGTCCAGTTGACAATTTTTTCTTTTACTGAGAGGGTATAATGCAAAATCGACTTTTTGGAGCCGCCTACCATGTCATAACCAAAAAAGAAGAGGTTTTAGATGTCATCCATGCATATTTGAGTAATTTTGCGATCTCTCCTGGGTCATATTCGAATCCTCCTTGCGGTTAGTAGTGCAATTCTGTCCAATGCTCAGTCCACAAGCCCAGGTCACCAGGTCAGCAAGACATTTTCCAATAAATATTCTAAAGCATGATACAAAACAATACACTACAGCTTCACAAAACTGATGCGATGTGCAGTAATTTCATTAGCAGAATGTGCACCAGTTGTAATGCGGTAGCGCTTGAAAGTGGAGTGACTTAGCACGAGGAGGAAAGGGAGAAGAGACTCAGAGCGTCAAAGCAAATTAAACATGTTAATATGTTGTTTTTGGTGAATATAGCGTTTTCAAAATAATACAAGATAACAAAGATAACATGATGATCTAAATATGTTATGTATTAGCATTTAATAGACCATAGAAGTGTAATAATACATTGTCTTCCGGCCAGATTTAGGGTTATTTTAATGGCTCCCTAGTATGTAGTACTTGTTTATGACTTTACCGTACATAACCAGGCTGATTTATGCACCCTCCCCAGACGCTTCCCCCGATGACTGTTTGCGTATCTGTCTCGGTTCACCTACCTATTCCACTCTCCCTTCTTATGCCGATCTTTTGTTTTGCCTTTCCTTTCTCACTATCTACGTTTTATTGCCTCGTGCTCTCAATTTTGTTCGAATAACACCACGGCTGCAGCGTTATCTCATCCTGTCTGTCACCGCTTTCTCCCCGAAATGCCTTAACCATGCCGTAGCTTCAGCCTCCTACTCACGTGTTTTTATGGCCCTCTTAAATTTAGCCGCAGGAGGGAGAGCTTTTGTGCGCTCGGAACACGCCAAATTACCTCAGATCATAATATTGTTTTGCTTAACGGAACCAATTAGGCGGCTGGCAGCTGGCTTACTTAATACACAGGTGATACGGCAAAAGACAAGATGGAGACGTGAGATTCTTTCTCTCTGGTTCGATTGAGGTATTTTATTATACTTACTTTTATTAACACACAGGTGCAGACACATGATCCATAG
>KN471711.1:0-18781 GCA_000787095.1 Periophthalmodon schlosseri
GCACATACCAAATCAGGAGGTCATTCTCAGGATAATTACTATATTGACTTCAGTCAATATACGAAAGCTGGAGCAAGATTTTTGCAGGTCAGTATCTATCGTATGTACATTTTCTTTATACTACTGTAAAATTTTTGGTTATTTTTGGCTATATGGTTAGATAAGGCGTAAAAGCTTGAATTAATAACTTCTATGACTCATTACAGACGCAAACAAGTACCAAAGTGTTTCATTCTGTTATTTATTTGTTTTTTGCAGCTCATGATTTTTTAACAATATTGTTCATTTAGAATAGTTTTTGTGGTTTAAATTTGCTCTTGGGTTATCATGTCTGGTGTAAGGAAACATGCCAAATGAGAAGAAATTTGGCGTGTTTCCTTACACCAGAACACTACAATATTATGTTGGTGGACCCCTCCCCAGAAAAGTTACATGGTGCAGTTTCAAATGAAATGATACTAATTAAAATAAACAATCAAAAAATACTAACAATGAGTGACGGTGGCAGAGGTATCCACCAATGAACCATAGAGAGAAGTAAAATGCACCTTACTTTGAGTTTGAGAAAAGCATGGTGGACCAATTCATCTTTTTAAAATATTTTTGTCTCACTAGGTTGAGCCGCAAAACGTCCACGAGGTCCAGCAGAGGAGAGAAATGCGCCAAAATGTGACCCAAGCCCTCTCCTCTCTGTCTGTTTCCTCTCTGAACGATGCTGCTCAAGTCAGCTCAGCTTTGATGCAGTCCACAGTATGTACATTCTACTCCTTACCATCTTTTAAAGGGCCCATATTATGCTATTTTCTTATATGTTATAATGTTGTTTCCTCATCACAAACAGACCTGGAGTTGTGTTTTGCTTCATTTCCGCATGTTTAACACACAAACCCTGCATATTTAGGCTGTGTTCTTCTCTCAAACAGAAAACACTCCACCTTGTGATGTCATGTGGTAATACAGGTTTTTAAACTCCATACACCTTCACTAGAATCATTTGGATGAGTTCAGCCCTGAAAATGTCAATCTCTAATGAACTAAAAGTGAAAGGTAGGTTAACTTGAAAACTTGAAAAAGAACAGAGCATTTTGAGCTTTAGAGATGTAGACAGCCTAATAATCCAGTGTTACTCAAAAACGAAACAAAACACAACTCCAGATATGTTTTTGAGGTGGTAACAACATTTTAATATGGCTTAAAAGCTCAAAGAGTCAGTTTTGCGTAAAATAGGACCTTTAAAGTGCATATTTTGGATTTTACTACAAATATTGCCTTGTTTAGTCTATTTTTAAATTTCGTTTAAGTTTATAATTTTACTTCCTGGTTTGACACAGGCAGCAGGTATGACATACGTAGAGGTAATTCCATAACTGTTACCTAGCAACCATAATGTGAACACGGGCCCAGACAGTAGTTATCATTAGACTAATAAAAATAAATGTTTAGTCCATCAGATAAATGTGTGTAAATTGTGTTGGATGGAGTTTTCTGTGTTGATGACATAGGTAGAGGGATTCTGTTTTATAACTCAGCACTACTTTGTGTATTTTTGTACTTTCCTTTTCATTTTTTTTTTTTCCCTCAAACTGCCACTTAACTCTTGCAAAACTATGATAAATATTTGCCACAGCTATGAACCCAAGTAATAATTAGAAAAACATGAAAACCTGTCATATGACCAAGGTCATACAGCTGAATTAAACTACTCCCTTACTTTCCAGGCTATCCCCCGTGAGTTGGACAGTGCACTTTGCCAGGAGAAAGTTCTGGAAGCCGTGGGAAGAATGATCCAGTCTGTGGAAGCTAGACACGAAGACGATCAGACAGCTGTCCAAACTGGAAGCAACATCCTAAATATAATCGGTAATTTCTCCAATGACCCCACACCTCCCTCCATTCTCGGACACTCATTATTCCGAGTACGCTCTTGATCCAATGTTTGTTTCTCAAGAGAACCAGTCTACATCCAGGTCAAATAAATCTAAAACTAGTGTCAAAACTAGATACTCATTTGAGCAGGTATTGATACTAAAAAAGTCCCATTCACTGGACAGAAATGAACCTTTCCTGAATAGCTTTAGTATGATGCTGAACTGTGTCAGAACAAATATAAGACACATAGACTAGGACACACCCATGGACAACAATGGACCCTACCTGAAAGACTGAGGGATTACACAGATTTAAGGCCACATGGTAATATAAAATAAAGTACTATGATTTAATGTTGAAAATGATTCTATTGTCTAAAGAAATCAGTATTGAGTATCGCGTCTGTTCCTTAGTATCGTAATCAAGTGAAATTTTAGCTAGCTTTAAGACTTTGTAGCTATAATTCCTCATGAAAATGGCTAACATACATAAAATCAAGCAAATATAGACATGCGGCAACTACTACTACTATGTTTACTTTTAGATTTTTAGATATTTTGGGAAATGCGTTGCTCACAAGTTATTTGTTCTGGGCAGCGCAATTAAACACAATGAAGCTCCAGTAGCTTTTACTTTCCCATTTAACATAGCAGAGCAAAACAATAAAACAACAAAAGCTAGTCTGCAGCAGAGAGACCAGATTTTGTATAAAATAAAAAAGAATATGTCAGTGGAATGCCTCTCCTAATGTGATCGGACTGCGCTGTTACAGTATACTAAATGTGTTTGGGAGATTTGAATCACAGCCCCCACCATCATTTTCGAAATCCTGTTCAAATCAGACTAGGCCTAAGATTTGGTTTTGCTGGCGCTTATGCAAACATGTAAACAACTGAAATTCTTCTGTCTTTGCAGGTAACACATTGGCAGCAGTTTCCAAATCCACCAGCGAATCCAGTTCAGCTCTCTCCTTATCAGCCTTGACCCAAACTGGATTTTTAGTACGCACTTTAACGCAGTCACATGATCAGACCGATACCCCTCTGTCAGTCTCCACGCCATATATCCGTGCACTTGGTTTCCACGGCAACCCCTCAAACCTCCTCTGTACCGGACAATCCAACAATTACGATTCATGCCAGTTTGAAATCCCAACTTCCCTCGCGCAACATCTCAAAGAGGAAAACCATTCTCAACTGGTCCAGGTTATGTTGGGTATCGGCGACGCTTTGGAGTCCAATCCATTGCTAACAGCAGCTGACCCGCCTATAACGACAGATGTGGTTGCCATGGAGATTAGCACGCCAGAGGGGAAGCCGGTTAGCGTTCAGGATTTGGAGACAGAGCGGGCGATAAGGGTCACACTGCCCAGGAAGAATCACATCGGAAACAAAAATGACACGTGCCTCGTATTGTCTCTGTCCCAAGAGGAGAATCAGATGAACTTCACTGTCAAAGATCTGAAGGGGTTGGATGCAAATGCAGGGGTCTATATGGCCTTCCACTTCAGCTTGGTGCCAGGTATGGTATTTTGTAATATTATTAAAAGCAGAGAAAGTACAAATAAAGGTCCACTGTATAACTTTTCTGGTGAAGGATATACCACCTGCTTGTCTCCATGGAGATGTAATTGGTTTTCCTGGAACGTTTCACAGTATGATATTAAACTTATCTATGATGCATCTGTTCATCTACAGGTGTTCTTATTGCTCAAAATTACCTTGAAAATGGGCATTTTGGGGGTGCCTCTCCATAGATCTGACGTTATAGTAGTAGTTTAATGCCATATTATGTAACATTCCAGGTAAAACATAACATCTTTATGGAATAAGCATAACTTAATAAATGAGTTATGATCAACTTTACCCATTCATTATTTATGTATATTTGTTGCTTTGGCACAAATAGAAATCAGTTTTATATAGCAATTTACACACTTGCACCATTTTTACACTGAAAAGAAAAAAAGAAAGATTTTTTATTTGATGAGGGGAAATCATGAACCCATATTGATGATCCATTATAATTTATGGAATAGCAAACTCTACCATCATTATCAAAATATTTACATTTACTACACAAATGTCGGTTTAGATAAATTAAGCCATGTTTAGTTATGTTCTTTTAGTTTATTTCAGCCATGACACTCACATTGCAGTATGACTTGTGTTTGCATGTTTGTCCAGGAGCGCGTGCAGTGAGCCAGCTGCATGTGCTGTTAGCAGTGAGCTCTGCAGTAGCAGAGGAGAATGTACCCTCCAGCTCCATGGTGACGGAATGGACCCTGTCTTTGCTTACACCTGTTTCCTCCACCGAGAGGACCATCTTCCTCTCCCCACTGTGAGTTATGCAAAAGCAGGGTCATTTTTCATTTGTGCCAAAATGGCTAACGGCAATTAAGAAAATAAAATTGGAGAACTGAAGTACAGAGCAGTGGGCGAGAATGGGTATATTGGAGCAATGATGTCTTGAATACAGGAGAATAAATACTCAAAATGGTTGAATCACTCCGGACACAACTTAAGAGGGTCAATGAAAAGGAAACAACGATAACATGGTTAAAAGCTCTAAAAAGTCGATTTTGCCGAATAGGTGAAGTTTGTGGAGATTTTGGCTAAAAAGCTAAATACTGTGGCTTAAATTAAAACTTTTATTTAAATTGGTTGTTAACATATTGTTTATTGTGTTAGCTTTTACCAATTATAGCATGGTTAAAAGCTAAAACATATTCCCTTTAAACCAAGAAACATTAAAGTCAGAAGCTTAAGAGTAAAAGTTTAAGTTTGTTATCGAAGTTGACACTGTTCAGCATTTTTTTTTTTTTTATAAATAAATCACCTCCCTCCTCTCTGATCTTTCCAGGTTGAACAGCACAGACCAGCCCCTCTCTTTCTCCCTCACGTCTGCGTTTCTCAGCGGTGGTCCGGTCCAAGTGTCTGCCTGTGTTTTCAGTGCCCTGTGCCGCTTTTACAACCAGACACAGGGCAGATGGAGCAGTGAGGGTCTGCAGCCACTTGAGGGCACCACACTCCACCAAGCCCGCTGCCTCACCCAGCATCTCACCATGTTCGGGGCCAGTCTGTTTGTCCATCCTGGAGCTGTGGTGCTGCTGCCACCGGTATGTGAGACAAAAGGTGGTTTTCAGATTCGAGATTGTGATGATATATTCCCAGATGGGGGCAAGAGCCAGTTTTTCCGATGATTACATTGTACTTTGCCATGAAATATCCAAAAGGTAAAATCACAAACGTCACAATCACAGGTCACAAACCTAATGATTTCTATTAGTGACTAGATCCATTAACTTCTTGTATTACAACAAAAACTGCATTTTAACAGTATTCATTTTAGCTGCCCCCATCTGCAAAAAAAACCAAAAAAACAACAAAGATACAAACAGCCCAAGATAACAATATTTTATCACCAAAATTATTACTACATATTGATATTTTTGCACAGACCTAATTTTGAGGAAGACAGGCTAAAAGTAGCAGGTATTCTCAAAATGTGTGAAACAAAACACAACATAGGTTAAAAGCTCAAAAAGTCCATTAATACTGGACTAATATTAAAACTATATTTATCCAATATTTATGAGTAACAGCGATTTCCTTGTGTGTCTGTGTGCAGTCTGGAGGTCCCGTGCGCACCCTGCTGGCCGGTGTGGTGTGTGCGGTCTTGGCCTTGCTCCACCTGCTGCTGGGACTGGTCTGTCACAGGTTGGATCACTGGGACCGCCTCAGACTCAGCCAAGTCCCTCTGTGTGGAAGACCTGGACTCTACCACTACAGAGTGCTGGTCAAGACCGGGAGGAGGCCTGGAGCAGGTACACGAGTGGGTGGGATGGTAACAAACCTTTCAGATATATTTTTTGCAATATTCTTTAGTAATTTAGTAGACTGAACTACATTCAGTATTCATTATTTATGTGAATATTGTTGTAACATTTTGGCTGTAGAAAGAGCTCATTTGCTATTTGCTATCTAGATCTCAAAGATATTACTTTTGTAATTTCGCCTTGTTGTCTCCTTGTAGGAACCACGGCTCATGTTGGCATCAGCCTGTATGGAGTGACCAAGAGCGGCTCTGTGCACCTGCAGAGGGAGGGGGCGTTCCAGAGGGGAGGTCTGGACCACTTTCACCTGGAGAGCCCGGTCAGCCTGGGGGAGGTGTGGAAGATCCGCCTCTGGCATGACAACACAGGTCTGCTACCCCCAGGATCACAGCAATGACCAAACTGCAAACATACACTGTACTATTCAGGAGCAAATTACAATGAAAATATGCTGGAAATATTCATGGGTTCAAACTTCCTGTTTGTAGGTGAGATTTGAGAACGTTTGGCCTGCCAAAAGATATCATTTTGTTGTTGTTGTGCTAATTTTTCATAACTCTGATATCAGAGGATAGAGAGGAAAGGATTTTGAAAACAAATGTAAGCCACTGATGTTCAAACTCATGATAAACAGTAACCTTTTCTCTTTACTCCATTGAACTAAGTTGTATCTTGATTTTGATACTAGTTTTACATTTAATAAATTTGAATTACCACATTTTAAATTAACATAAGGCATAGGGATGTACTCCTTTACCAAACTATATATAAATATATCTTAATTTCATACAATAATAATGATAATGCATTTCATAATGCATTTTTAACACAGTAGACATATTATGTGAGATCAGCTGTTTAATAACCATGGTGGCTTTGAGTGTTCGAGTGTTTTATGTGTCGTAGTTGCAGCGGTGGAAGGTAACAAGTAGTAAAGCACTGTACTTAAGTAGAATCTTTAGCTATCTGTACTTTGCTCAAGTAAATTTTACAGTGGATACTTTTTACTTTTACTTCACTACATTTGAGTGCAGGTATCTGCACTTTCTACTCCACTACATTGTTGGACTGGACTGAAAAGTAAAAAGTACTTTTCTAATGATTTGAGGAGTTATTGTTACCATGTACATGATAACATCCTGACTAATGTGTTAATGTGTTAAGCATCAGCTTTGAGCAAACAAAAATAAATGCACACAACTCATAAGAAAAATTACAAAATTGATTCATATTGTTACTGTTGACCTAAGTATGTATAATTTTTAATCAATATCTCTACATTTACACTTAAACAAGTTAACAACACTTTTACTCTTAAAGTAATTTTTTTTACGGGTACTTAAGTCAATGGATCCATTATCTATTGTTTCTAAGTTATTTTAGATAAATATTTTAAACTCCAGAGCCCTTTTGCCCTCTGCTGGAGTTTTCTATATGCAAAAATCAGGACTGAGTTTGTTGCCTTTAGTTGTTTTCTACGGTTTATTCTAAATGATACACAAATGACCAAGACCAAGGTGTCCAAAAGCTTTTGACAAGTCTGAAAACTGCTTTATAAATATGCCTGTACATTTCTCAGGCTTGGACCCCTCCTGGTTTGTGCAGCGTGTGGTGGTGTGGGACCCTCAGACTGACAGCATGTTCTTCTTCCTGGTGAACGACTGGCTCTCAGTGGAGAACCCCAAACATGGCAGCGTGGAGAAGGAGGTCCTGGCCTCATGTAAGGACTTCAAGTAGGATGAAGATTCAAGAATATACATTTGTTTAGGTCAAACTGGGGAAAAAACTGTCAAGCTACTACTACCACCATTTCTACTGCTAATATTGCTACATCTACTATAATTACTGCCACCCACCTCTTCTATTACTATTTATACAACAACTTCTACTACCACCACTACTGCTATTTACTGCTAGAGCTTCTACCACTACAGCTGTTGGTGGTTTTCATATTCTAGATGTGAAGATGTCATAATCCCAGATGGGTGGGCAAGAGTCACAGTTCCCCATTGATTACATTGGACTTTACTATAAAATATCCAAAAGGTAAATTTACAAATGTTGAACCTCATCATTTCTATTAGTGACTATTATATGGAACGCACTGTATTACAACAAAAATCTGCATTTTAACAATATTAATTTTAGCTGCCTCCGTCTGTATTAAATATTATTGGCCTAAAGAATGTTATGTCATTTGAAACCCGGCAATGACTATAACAGCTACTGCACTAGTACAACTCCTATCATTATAACTGCGACTTGGTGATGTTCAAATGGTTTTGAGGTAAGGGACTCACTAACCGCTCACTACTTGGTGCCTAAAATGTATTATGATTTTATTGTGTCTAATAAGTAATACATAATAATTATTGTCTGTGTAATCCCTCAGTTGTCCAGGTGTGATCCATTGTAAAAGAAAAATTGTATTCTGTTAGCTGGACAAAAAGTTTCGCTGCTCAGATCACTGGTGGACACTGCTTTATATCTATCTGAAAGGAAGAGTTAACTACACTGAAAATAACACACCTATTTGTATACAGCTACTGTTTGTTGGCTAGACCTATCCAGCTTGGGGGGGACTGTATTTATCTATGGAGGAATGTTCAGAAGTTACCATGGAGACATGCATACATTTGCATATATGTTTTAGATGGTCTGAAATGGTCTGAAATAGATTTAAATAACACATTTTTAGGACCTTATGATCTGTACAAGCGTCCCGTTTAGGGAGAGTAATAACTGAAAAACTGTTTGCTAATGCTAGCGTGCTTGTGACTGTTATTTGAGAGGGACAACAGCACTAATCAGCTCCATCTAAGGTAGTTCTTTATGGTCAGATTGCGTTAAAACAAAGCTCAGATCAAAGTCTAGCTTGAGTAACCGAACTTCAGACAGAGCAGTGCCTTTAGTTAGCATCACCCCCCAGAGAATGTTGATGACATCAGCAGCAAAGTGTCAATTACAGATACATATTTATTCTTGTCCTTCAGGCCCAGATGAGCTGTCCGCGTTGGGCCGTGTCCTCTCCTCTCAGCTGCTCTTGGGGCTGGTGGACAGACACTTGTGGTGGTCTGTGTGGGAGCGTCCGGCACACAGCCACTTCACCAGGGGCCAGAGGGTCAGCTGCTGTGCCCTGTCCCTGCACCTGTATCTGGCTCTGGGGGCGCTGTGGTACGGCGCAGTGGGATCCATGGACCACAGGTGAGAAAGGGTGATAATGTTCTAAAGGGGTTTGGATTGAGGTGATGGGCAGCAAGGATTTTATGGTCAAAATGCAGATGTTTTTAGCTGGTTTGTGGTGAATTTATTTGTAATTACATGGGAATAGTTATATGATGTAAAACCAACCTTGTACCACTACTACTAGTTCCTATTATAACAATTACTAAAACCACTTACCGGTACATTTTTTCTCTTATTACCGGCCCCCTGCCACCGGTCCCTGGAAAAAAAAAAAAAAAAGTATGTTTATTACCAGTCCTTATGAGAGAAAAGGTTGGAGACTTAGAAAATATTCTCTTCCCAGACTACCATGTCAATATCTGACTTCAACCAGCTCTAAAATGTGAACCCAGTATATGGATTTTCAGGCTTGAAACCTAAAATATCACACACATTTGTCCTGCAGTGGCCCTGTATCTGCTCGTGTGCTACTAAATATGGAGACGGTTGCAGTGGGGATGATTTTGGCGTTACTGGTGTTTCCTCTGCAGTGCCTGCTCTGTTTCCTGTTTGGGAAGACGTACAGTCCGGTAAATTTATTTACTAAAATATGATGGGCAAAAGTAGACGGCATGACTTGATACATCACAATTTCATTTGATGTCATTAGGCCTACATGGCTCATTCCTACTGTTAAATACACACACACACACATACACATACACACAAGATTTCAAATTGAATTGTCTGAAAGTAGAAAAAAACAACAGTGACACAACCTGCTGATTTGTGTTGGCCTCTGTCAGGTGTCCATGGAACTGTCTGTGCCCCCCTCCCCCCTGTGTCACTCTGTAGAGATGGACGTCTGTTTGGACCAATCACGGCTCAGTGGACCATCCTTCATGTCTCTGCCCGGCTCCTCTGCACCAATCAGAGACAGCCCCTCCTCTGTGAGTTAGCGTCCGGAAAAGTTTGTTTGGGATAAATATTACTATTAAGATTCATTTCTAAAGTGTAGAGTTTTCTGCCTTGCTTCTGTGAGGATCAACTTAATGACACAGGTGAATATTTTTCCTTCCATGTAAAATAAATAAATAACTCATAAATATGAGTCAAAACCGGATTTAAATGAAACAGAAAAAAAAAATCAAGATATTATTAACACCAAATTTCACATGTTTTGTCAACAAGATGAATTATTGTAATAGAATTGAGAGTTCACAAACTCACTCTCGGGCTCCAGTGGTTTAGACCAATCACAGAGCAGCATTGTGGTTTGGGTGGGGCCAAAGGTGAAGTGCCCAAACCAACAAAAACAAACATAGCAGCGCCGATGCATGTACTTGAGTGTATGTTTGCAGAAAAAGAGACTATTTTATTTGTAAAAACATTCACAAAGGGAAGATGTCTGCTCTTTTCTCTAAACTGGATTTAACAAAAGTTTGATTTCTTGGCTTGTTCAACTGTTGTGATGCTTCGACCAATCAGATTCAAATATTCATCATGACGTTCTGCGTTTTCCTGATCCCAAGAGCCGTTCCAGATTGACAAGATGTAGAACTCAATTCAGAGTGACAGATGAATCAATAAGCTTATCACGACTATATCGATTTATCTTTCCACACTTTCTTACACTTTTTTCTTTTTATGTTTTCAAATACAAATTTGTTAGTTAGCAGTTATTATTATTAAAATTGTTATTATTAAAATTACATGTAAACAGTAAAATCAACAGTTTTTTCTGGCCATGGTCCCTCTGATTCCTGACATCCGATTTTGCAGTTTTCATGTCATTTAAGTCATCTTAAAGGTCCTGGCTAGCCCTATTGTCTTCTTTGTTTTCTTTGCCAGGATGCTAATAGGTGTGAAATCACTCATTAGAGGCTTGAATGACTATGCTAAGTAGGACTCAGGCACAGTGCACACTTAGAGTAGCACAATAGACCTAGCCAACAAACAAAAACCATAAACAATAGGTGTTTTGAGTTTCTGTGTAGTGAGCTCCTCCCTTCAGATAGATATAAGGCAGTGTCCGGCAGTAATCTGACCCGAACTGAAGAAGCGTCCGGCAGTAATCTGACCCGAACTGAAGAAGCGGCTTGAATGAGCAGCGACACGTCTTCACCCCTACAACGTTTTGTTCAATTGACAGATTTTATTTTTCTTTTGCTATGGATCGGACCTGGGCGACTGAGGCATTACACAGATATCCTGAAATGACATAATAATCAGATTTTGGTGCCTGTGAACAAAGCCAGTGTGAATTTTGACGCACCCTGATCTAAAATAAGCAGTAAGTCAAGTGCTGTCTCTATCGTTCTTGTCTCTCTCTCTTTTTCTCTCTCTCTCTCTTTCTTTCTCTCTTTCTCTCTCTATAGTTCTTGGAGTTGGACTCGAGCCTCCTGGACTTATGGGCGTCCTCTAGTTTGGTCCCACACTCCCCCAGTGAGGAAGAGGAGGAGGAGCTGTGGCCCTCCTGTACCAGCCTGCTCCCTGTGCCTGGCCCATGTGAAGAGGAACCCCCCGCCCTGGGCCCCGCTCGCCTGCTCAGGAGGAAGAAGGCCCTGATGCAGCGACGCCAGTGCACCTCCAGAGCCCCCCACTGTCCCCCCACCATCGGGACTACACTGACCAACAGCCCCATTCAAGCAGGTCTGACCACGCTGCTCACGCTGTCTGGTGAGTCCACGAGGAGTAGGGGTGCAAAGCGTGGAAACTGTTTATGGTCAGCCAGCTAAATAAAAAAAAGTCGTTAAAGGGCCCATACTAATCTATTTTCTGATCTTTGTTATAATGTTGTTTCCTCATCAGAAACATTCCTGGAATTGTGTTTTATTTCATTAATGTTTAACACAGAAACCCTGCATATTTAGGAGTTTTTAAACTCCACACATCTTCACAAAAATCATTTGGATGATTTCAACCTTGGAATTGCCAATCTCTACTGAACTGAAGATGAAACGTAGCTGTTAACATGAAAACGACAGACTAATAATAAAGGGCTACTCAAATATGTGTGAATGAAACAAAACACAACTCCTAGTATGTTTTGAGGAGGTAACAACATTATAACAGTCAATTTTGCATAATACAGGACCTATGATATGAATTTTTAGCACTTGTTGTATTGTTGTGTTATGCAATTATTCAAGCAGAATGTTGATATGATTAAAAAAAACAAAAAAAACATGGTAAGTAAAAATGTAAATGGTAATGATAATTAAGTGCTACAGTGACTGCCCACCACTTGTTTCTGGAAGTAAATTTCCCATTATTTTTTTCCCATAGACTTTCCAAAATAACAATTGTAATGCTAATTTATTCTTAAAGAGGGGTATTTTACTTCTATGGGGTATAGTAAAAGCCAAAGTGACTATGGATCAGACCTGGTTGATTGAGGGATTACACAGACTTCTATGGGGTATAAATTGTTAATAAATAACATATTAGATCACAATGTTACCTCTAATTGTTTGGAAAATAAAAAATTCGCCGAAAGCAATGTATTAACATGTTTTATAAGTTTCATTTTGTTTTTGACGTTCTGAGTCTCCCCTCCCTTTGCTCCCCGCGCTAAGTCACTCCCCCTTCAGAGCACTATCACAACAGAATCAGCGTGCAGCTAATGAAACTACTGCACATCGCATCAGGTTTATGAAGTTGTAGTTTATTGTTTTGTGTCATGTTTTTGTATATTTATGGAGAATTGCCATGTGGGAGTGTGGATGACGTAGGCTTCTGGGCCGAGCATTGAGAAGAAGCGTACTGCTAACCTTAAGGAGAAAAACTTGTATGTGTGTCCTCCATCTGCAGGTGAAGGCTTTGGAAACTTAGGTTCAGTTGTGTTTGTAATATCTTTTTAAACAGAAAGAGTGCAGGCTACATACAGTTCTTTTAAATACTCACCTGTGAACAATGTTTTGTTTAATAGATGAAAATCTGATGATGTCCATAGCTGCAGCAGAAGATTTGTCTTATCCAAAGAAGAAGAACTCGGACAGTGGAAGAGATTCTCCCACCACAACCTCCCCCTTATCACCATTGTAAGAACCACATGACTGACTACATTACATTTGAACGAAACAAGTAAATCTGTCAGATAGAGAACATTAGAACTATTGCAATTTTAATCATTTGTGTAAGTCAGCGTCAGGAGTTGCTAGAGTGCTTGTCCTCTGACCCAAAGGTTGGCCAACTATTGCAATTTTAATCATTTGTGCTTGTCCTCTGACCCAAAGGTTGGCAGTTCGATCCCAGTTCCCTCTGGTGTAGTAATAATTAGAAAAAGATATGTACTTTAATTTAGCTAACTTTGGCAAATTAAGTTCTTCAGTGCTGATTATTGTGCAGTGTCATTTTCCAATAAATAATGAAGCTATTTTCTCTGCTCCAGCCGTAGCACTTGTTCGAGCAGTTGGTCTGAGGACAGTGAGGTGAGGTACCTGTGGGAGGAGGACGACCCAGGCTCCAGTGCTGCTCTCTGCGATGGAGCTCTGTACAGAAGTGCCTCTGTACCTTCCATAGACTCTGTGGCCAGCACCCTTCTGCCCAGCCCCCCACCAGACTGCACCCGCTGCTCCTCCAGCACGCGCATAGGTACCACGCACTCTTCCAATGTACCCACAGGTTACCATGGTATTGGAGTGTTGTGACCATGTGGAAACCAGATGAGGTGTTCAAAATATCTCAAAAGGTCCGAATGCACCATTATAGTCAGTCCAAACCAGACGGTGCACGGGGACTTGCTGTTTTAAGCCAGTGGTTGCTTGTCTGACCAGCCAGTCCCTCCTACATGCTGTACGCAAGGGACCAAGCACCCGAAATCAGACCATAAAGCATGACGTGACAAGTGCCCCTCCAACTTGGGATGGTTCTTAATGTTTTGCCTAGTAAAATAAAGGTTAAAGCCATGGTATGTAACTTTTTTTTGCTAAAAAATAGACTAAAATAAAAGCATGTCTTTTCTCCACAAACCTGACTCTTATTTGGCCTGGAAAAGGCCTCCCCTGCTTGTAGTTGTTCCTTTGGCTATAATTTGTACCTTTAAATTAAAAAAATGTAGCATGTGTCTCTAAAATGCAAAAACAGCTCCTCTCAAAAATTCTCGTATCATTCAAAACAAAATATATCACTTCTTTTACCTGAGATAAATAACAGTCTAGTGCTTGCGACATCAACCCTTAACTATGCTGTAAGAAAAAATAATGCTGGAATAGTATTGGTTATGGTTCTTTGTTCTGTTCAATTGAATTGTCTTCTTCAGGTGTAGCTCGTGTTCCCCCGGGCAGGCTCCTGCCCTCCTGTACTCTGCGTGTGGTGTACCCCCTGGTGGCTGTGTTGATTATTACATGCATGGTGCTGGTTGGACTGTATGGCAGCTTCTTCTCCAGGCCGGTGCTCCTCATGTGGTTGGGTTCTGTTCTTTCGGCGTTCCTCACCTCTGCTCTGCTGCTGGAGCCTGCAAAAGTGAGACACATTTTGGTTACTATGTTAAGAAAATTCATTTTGTCTTCTTTACATAACTAAACTTTGTGTTTTCTTCTAATAAGACAAATACTGTAAAAACTAAATAGCTTATTTACCTGACATGTTTCCACGGTAGGCCCTCCTCCTTCGTCTGAGGTGTCTGCTGTAACGTGTCTCTTATCAGCTGTTGTTCCCATGAGAGCTGTTGTTGCAAGAGGCTATTGAAATCAGGAAGCGGGGCACATGGACCATCAACAGAGACATTTACCTTGGCTCACACATGGGACTCAGCTATTTAGATTTTTACAGTATTTGTCTTATTAGAAGAAAACACAAAGTTTATTTAGGTTTACTACTATTTGGTATACTGCTTACCAATACCAGCTCAAATTAGCATCGATTTCAAACATTCATCCA
The DNA here is from genome assembly GCA_000787095.1 of Periophthalmodon schlosseri. Lineage (NCBI taxonomy): Eukaryota > Metazoa > Chordata > Actinopteri > Gobiiformes > Gobiidae > Periophthalmodon > Periophthalmodon schlosseri. The sequence goes on from KN471711.1 coordinate 14,753, forward strand.
TCCATTCATTATTTTCCGGGGCCATGTCGCGGGGGCAGCAGTCTAAGCAGGGACTCCCAGACTTCCCTCACCCCAGGCACGTCCTCCAGCTCTTCCGGTGAGACCCCAAGGCGTTCCCAGGGCAGCCTAGACTCATGGTCCCTCCAGCGTGTCCTGAGTTTTCGCCTCCTCCCAGTGGGACATGCTCAGAGCACCTCCCTAGGGAGGCATCCAGGAGGCATCCGGAACAGATGCCCGAGCCACCTCAGTTGGCACCTCTCGATGTGGAGGAGCGGCAGCTCTATCCGAGCTCCTCCCTTGTGACTGAGCCATTTAGACATTCATGCTAACTTAAATAATTGCAAATTGCATATTTATGGTATAGCTATTTTAGATTGCATTTTAGATTGCATTCATTATGACAGCATGCTTCTGTTAGCATGTCGGAAAAAGTTACTGATGGGTGCTGGTGGACCCAACAGCTACTATAATAAGGAAAAGAAGACAAGAGAGATCAGTACATTTTGAATACAAGAGAGATCAGTACGTTTTACTCGCGAGGAGAACGGACAGAGAGGAAGCCCCAGTACGTCACCGAGTACAGTCCACTCTGTGCGCTCTGAGTTCTCTGCCACTCCAACTCGCTTTTTATTAATTGTTCAGGCCCCTAGTTACAATACACCACTGTTGCTTAAAGGGAGGGGGAGACATATGGCAACAGTGGAATATTACTGACTGTATTAACTATATGTACATACAAAGCAATAAGCTGAGCTGGCTAAACTGTGAGACAAAGACAAAACACATTCTTTTCACGTCCCGTCGTTTATTTTGTAGTGGCAGCCTTGTAGCTCTATAATCTATGTCACCGGCCCCCTGTGACTCAAAACACATGATTAAAAGCATTTTACAACAACAAGCATAAATGAATATAAATGATAAAATATATAATTACTCTAACAGTTACTAACCCTAGTTGTGACTTGTTTATTGAATAGTAATGTTCCCTTCTGCCAGCAGATAGAGCCCTAACCCCATTTCCCAGTATTGGAGGGCACTCTTGTAGGAACAAGTTGTCTATTGTCTGAAGAAAGCTGTTATTTTACGTTTTAAAACATGAAATTCCAAAGCAAAGGTACTCAAGAGCATGTTTAAAGGCCAATAATAAACAAATAATACATAATGTTTGTTCTTTATAACAAATGTCTCATATGGATTGTCCCCTTTTCAACATGTGCAGTGTGTTTTCTAGATTTTGTTCTCTAGAAGACATTTTTCTAATGTCGATCCTATGTGGTGTCAGGTGTGTGCCCAGGCCGTGCTGTGCTCTGCTCTCTGGAGACCTGTGGACCCAGAGGTGGAGGAGGTCCTGTCCCATGGGAGCAGTGTGGTGAGACCCTTCACAGAGCACAGTGACACCATCAGACCTCCGTGTGGATACGGGCTGCTCCAGGCCAAACAGGAGGCATACAAAATCAGAGCACTTACCTCGCTCATGAGGGTAAGCTTCAAAGCACAGTGCAGGACTGCAAAGAAGTCAGAGTACTGATTCTGATTAGATAATTCAACTAGAATATTTAAATGACCTAAGAGTAAAGATTGTTAGTTGAATATTACTCTCTCTCATAAGAGTAAAAGCTTGAACTCACAAAGTAGGAGACCATATACGTCAGGTGGGTTGAGAAGCAAAAACTCAAGAAGACTTGAAAATAATATTACTTAAATAGAAGTAAAATGTATACTGAATAATTGCTCAAGTTAAGATAAAACCTATTTCCTGAATAATACTATTACAGAGTACCTGTTTGGAGGTAATGTCTCAATTTTGATATGGAGTAAACATCATTGAACATATAAAATATTACATAATGCACAGAGTCAGGTATTTATAAATAATACACTTTTTGAAGAAATGTATAATATCAGAAGTTAAGGTGAAAAGCAAATGTTTAAACTGAGTTGAGCAGTTGCCCTCCAACTGGATAGTCTCTGGTTCAGACCTAAAGCATCTGCATGTGTTATTCTTGAGCAAGACAATTCCCCCCCATTGCACACAACAGTCACAAAATATAAAGTGAAGGGCATCCTGTGTAAACAAAACAAAAACAATTAACTTTAGATTTATATAAGGTGTCTCCCTTTACAGCACTGTGTGTGGCAGCTGCTGTTCCTGATGCTGTTACTGATGGTGAACTACCAGGACCACGTGGAGCAGCAGAAGGGCAGGCTGCTGCACTCTGCCACCAAACAGCACCTCCACAGAGCACCCATGGGTGTGCCCAACCTCACAGCCCTCAGGCAGTATGAAACACGCACGTCCTCACAGTGGCATTTATTTTATTGGCGATAGGTTTCAGATCAGGTGACATCACACAACATTCTGTAGACCTGTAATGTTTTATTGAAATGGGACAGATATTGGATATTTTTGATATTTCTATATTTAATTAATAGAATTAGAATTTAAAAACTAAAAGATTTTGTTCTGCCTCTCCAGTTTGTGAGAATCGTTTTTGCCAGGTTAGGGTTGGGATAAAACTAAATCATTAGGTATGATTAGACTTATAAAAAACACCTTTATTTAGTTAAATGAAGGTTTAAACTGTCAGAAAAATGCCTTCCTTGTGCGTAAACTGTCTCTGCATTTTGGATGTTTAAAGTGAGTTTTCCGTGTTGATGACATAGGTAGAGGGATTTTGTTTTATACTTGAACTTTATATTTGAACTTTTCTTCTAAACTTTTTCCCCACAAACTCTCACTTAACTGATGAAAAACTATGAAAAACATTTATCACAGGTACTATCCCAGCAAACCAAGTAATAATTAGAAACATTATGAAACATGAAAACTGTCATATGCCCTTTAATGGTACTGAGGAAATCTACTGAAGGAATAACCTGCTCACCGATACTATATTTTCAAACAATTGCCAAATAAAATATCGGCATTTTCTGTGCAGCTGGGCAGATGCAGAACAGTGGGTCAGGGCTGTCTTGGTCCCTCACCTCCATGAGCGTCCCTCTCTGCGCCTGGCCGGGTTACCATGGTTACAGTACACCCACAGCCTGGGGCCAGTCGAAGGGCTTCTACTGGGAAACAGCAGTGAGAGGACCCTCCAGCGCGTCTCTGAGCTCCACATGGACCAGTGGAGACATACAGAGTGAGTGGGCGCTTTAACTATCTGTATTATGCATTATTCAGTATTTTTGAATTACTTGTGAGAACCATAGTCTTGGTATTTCACTGAACTTTAATGAATGTGTAAGGAAAATCAAAAGCAACCGCATATAGTGAAAGACACACTGCTGGCACACTGTGTAGTGAAGCAATTTAAATGAAGCACAAAGCAACAGTTTATTGTATACAGTACAAGAATGTGAGGTCTGCCAAACCTTGTTTAGTGAGCAAAGTAGTAGTTTGCTGCAAATTATGAAAAATCAAGCAAGCTTTTGCAGCTAATAACTAGATAGGGCAGATTGATGTATCAGTTGGCTTAAAAAATCGACCTTTAACTGTTCTGGATTCTTTAAAAACTGTGTCAGCATAGGCCAGTTTAGCTCTAACCCCATGTAAGTAACCACATGTATATAATAAAACAAAACTGGTAGTACGTGCATTAACAAGCTTATATTATAGCATTACTGCCTAAAATTGTAGTTGAGAAGAGAAAATTGCATATTTTATATGCTCATTATAGTATTATTAGCATGTGTTTAATGTATATGGTATAAGTGTGCAGGATTTGCCAAACCTTGTTTTTGAGCTAAGTACAAAAGTTTGTCACAAATTATGAAAAATAAAGCAAGCTTTTGCTAATTCTAATTATAGTATTTAGCATATAAATTATGCAAAAAAGTAAAATAAATTATGCTTTTAAATTCACTACAAAATGGGAATTGCTAATCTGAATACATATATGCTTTAGATATAAACAAATATGTTACAGGGATTTGTTAATGATAATGACTTCTAGGCTGCTTCACTCCAGTTGTTATTAAGGTATTGTAACCACTATCCACTGCGACAGAATGATTTTGTTTTATTTTTTT
>KN471713.1:13937-24351 GCA_000787095.1 Periophthalmodon schlosseri
CCCTCTCTTTTCCTCCTTTCCCTCCCTCCTCCTTTCTCCCCCTCTCTCTCCAGAGCACTTGTGTTCTTGTTTCACTGCAGGGGTCCATTAGCAGGAGCACAGACTGACCTGACATGTGCTCCACACATAGGGCCCTTATGTAAATGTGGCCCAAACAGGGACATTGGCCTAAGCAGAACTTGGCTGTTTGTTTTTCTGTTAATTTACCATATTTTTAAACCTTCTGAAGCTTTAACCGCCGTTACTGAGAAACTCTTGCCAGCAACAGCCTTGCTGCTAATTTGTTCATGTTCCAAATGGTTGGCTCCCTGTAAATAGCATATCCAAGCATAAAATGGAGGGTCCACCTACTGCCTTGGAGATGTTATTACTTTGCCTTTAATAATTTACAGTATGGCATTTTGTATCTAGCATTTCTTTACGTGTTTTAACACTCAAAAATATAAAACATACATTTGTACTTAGATCTGACCTGTAACTTAGTGTTACAGTGTGGAACACTCCAGGCAAAGAAAAAACATCACAGGTGGCAGATTTTTCACTACAGGAATTGCCCACTGTACCATTAAGTTATAAAGAGCTTTGGAGTGCCTCAGGGGACTGTTTTGGGTGCCATGTTTTATTCCTATTCATGCACTACAATGTAAATTTGTACGAATCCTTCACCCAGATTCATAGTGTCAGACTAAAGCTGCTGTTCCACTCACAGCTTACACAGGCTTATTTCCAACGTGACTATAATCAGTTATATTTAAGTCTTGATTTAACACAGCTTGCAATCCAATCACAACTCAGAACACATTAGGCTAAGGGGATATCTTCACTGATTAGTATAGTTCCTCTGATTATTATGAATGATGAGAACCTTGGACTGGCACGGTTCCATATTTGAATATTGTACTCCCTAATTAGAAAGTAGAGAGCCGCTCCTGTGGTTTGAGAAAGAATGGCTGATTATGGCGTCTTTTCTCTTTGGAATTGTACGTTTTGGAAAGCCCACACCGAGCTGCAAATTTAGTCAAACAGGTTTAAAATTATCCTCTGTCTGGGCTCAAGCGCGAGCATGGAGTCATTATTATTCATGAGAGCAAAGATGGAGGACACAGGGAGCAGGAGAAATATTTGCACCACCTTCAAGTGCTTGAAATGCTTTGTTCAAAAGTGAGTATTAGATTGTGTTAAACTATACAAAAATAATAAAAAACTTGGATGGATACAGTTTTTTCTTTTTGTCAAAGGTCAAAAATTCATTTGCATAAAAATCTAATGTTCTGAAGATTTTTCAATCTGTTGTCTTTTCAATCAAGTTAATCTGGTACTCATCTGTTACTAAGAAAACCCAAACAAAATACAGTTGTCTCTAAAATCCACCAAAACCATGAATATTGTCATTTCTAAGTATATACATTATTAATAATCAGTTAAAGGTGCACTATGTAACTTCATAGTAACTTCAAAGGTGCATTATGTAACTTCATAGATGGTCTGTGCCCATCTGTGTGTCCTTGCCTTCCACATCACGCCATCACACTGGTATATTTAATAATTATAATAATGCATTAGTCTTATATAGCTCTTTTCCAGATGCTCAAAGACACTTTACAATTTGGTGTATTATTCATTCACTCTACACTCAGTGGTTGTATGCTACTACTGTAGCCACAGCTACCCTGGGGCAGACAGACAGAAGCAAGGCTGCCAATCTGCGCCATCGGCCTTTGAAAAATATACAAATATCATTGCTTACTTTCTTCCAAAGGTACAAAACGTTCTGTTTCCCATGCAACAGTTGTCATTTCTTGCAATCACAGGCTACATTTTGATCATTTTGGTCAAGGCCACATTTCTTCTCAAGCCTCCTTTCATACAGGAGGATAAAAACTCTGGTGTAATCTCAATTTGTTAGACTCTGCTGATTGTGAGTTTTGCATTTGATTCTGCTTCGAATTTTGCTGTACGCTGCCTTCAACCCGACTGCACAACAAAGATCTACAGGACAATTCCCGTGCCTCTGCGCCTGTTCTTCATGCAACAGAACAGAAACCGACAGGCCCCTCTGACCACCACCAACAGTCACACACAAACTACATTTGTCAGTGTGGGCAAGGTGGGTGAAGTGCCTTAGTTAAGCCACCAGGTCAAGACACAAGTCAGAACTGTGAAAAGGTGATCACACTCAAACTAAGAATACATATGTTTCTATGTATTTTAGAGCAATCAAACACCTATAATTGAATAAACGCAAGGTAGATAAGTTAACGCTGTATTGAGGAACATTCCAAAGTAATTACACCTCACTACAAAAGTTATAGTGTACCTTTAACCTGTTTTCTCCAGCGCTAAAACTAAATCACAAAAAACAATAATTTCCTTAAACAACTATTTCAATTTGAATCACTCCAGATTAACACTGAACTGCCTGAAGCGCATAGAGACATCAACAATAAAAACATTTGTATATTTCTGCATAATTCTTGTATTTGCTGTGCACACCTTGGTAATCCCCGATAAGCTCTGTCTGTCGAGTTCTTATGTCAGAGGATTTTGAGTTTCATTGTACTATAGTGTTATTCACGTGGACACAGGGGTTTTATGCTAAGTGAGCTAGCTGTCAAAGCACTGCTATATAATCCTCCCGCGCTGGCATCTTGGCTCCTGGGAAAGAGCAGTTTCTTAGCCTCAGCAGACACGTAAAGGTTCAACAGGATTTGTACCTTTCAGTTGCAAAGATATATTATGACTTCCATGTACCAGTAGTAAATAATGTAGTTAACATTAGCCGTAGATTTTTCTTATTGTAGTAATAACTTAAAGCTTTTAATAGCCTGGCTTTACATGGCATTATTTTGTTCCATAGGCTGTAAAGATGTGAGTTTGTTGTCCTGTCTGATCCTATTGGGTGATCATGAGCAGAAGTAACCAATCAGAGAAGCTAAAGAAGTTAAAGTGCATTTTGTAACTTTTCTGGTCTGCCACCTGCTTGTCTCCATGGAGATAGATCGCACAGTAGCTTATCTATCTTGCATTTATTAAATTACAGTGGTTGTTACTGCCAGAAATAAAAAGCATGCATCCTTACTGTGAACAAAGTTGCCTCTAGTCTCCACAAATCTGACCCATAACTTGGACTGGTGGTGTGATGAATGCCATACTGTGGAACATTCACGGTATTGCATGAGACAAGTATGTGTGGGATCGCCTGGGATCCAGAACACACACGTCAAAACTTTATGAAAATGTGAGTCTGGTCACTGGTAAATCTCCCCGTTTTCAAATGAGTGTGATTGACAGGTGGAATAGCCAATCAGGGACACACACGGTCTGTCCGTATTGAAAATTACATATTGATTACGTATTGATTACAGCCAGGTGTTTCTGATAACAAACACCTGGCAGCAGGGGCGGAGTTTGAAGTGTGGATACGTGACCGATCGCACTGTTACTTATTCACCTTATTCCAGAAGTTTCTGTGGGTGCCGCTATTGCTATTCAGGTCGTATTATTTTGCATGGAGCTGCCGATCTTGACAGCAAATAAGTTCTATACAGACTACAGAGCCGTTTGAAAGCCTCCCAGAGAATCACAGCATTGTTAACTTGTCGCTGCACATAAACATTGAAGATTTGACACAAATCAACCCACTCAAAAACAAAACTTTTCCCAAATTCTCTATTGAAATGAATAGGCTTCCTACTTAACCGGAAGTGCTGACACAAAGAAAGCACAAAAGTGGGTGGAGTGGGGCTCCTCCTCTGGGGTCTGGGAGTCCCTGCTTAGACTGCTGCCCCCATGGCCTGGCCCCCGGATAAGTGGAAGAAAATGGGTGGATGGACCTCCAGACTCCGCCCCTCCTCCATCCTCTCTGTTTAGTCCTCCAGGCACTGCCCACTGTTTAGCAGCTTTATTTGAAATGTGGTTTTGGGCGGAGGTTAAGTGTTTAGCTTACAGTCAGTAAAACCTAAAAAGTTTATATACACACGAGTTCTCCTTCTCAGACAAATACTTGAAGCTGATTGGTCGAAGCGTCACAACAGCGGAACAAGCCAAGAAAACAAACTTTTGTTACATCCAGTTGAGAAAAGCACAGACATCTTCCCTCTCCATAAATGTAAAGCACTTACCTTCTACACGTTTTTCACAAACAAAAAATAGTCTGTATTTCTATAAAAATAGAGCAGTGCTTTGTTGTGGTGTGTTTGGGCGCATTACCTTTTGCTCCCACCCAAACCACAATGCTTCCCGAATAGTGCAAAAGTGGTGGATTTGAACAGCCTTGGTTTTTCATAGTTTGTGATGTTTGGGAGGATAACGCTAATGCCCCCATTAAAAATGCACGGAGCTAACGTATGGAATGGTGCCAAGCTTTAGCATGCAGGCATTTGTTTACAACACTCGTAGGGTCTATTGGTAGGCTGGTTTACAATCTGTTGGTGAATAACATGCAATTGAAATGAGGTTGCACACAATGGGAACACGCTCCTTTAGGGCTGATTTTTGCGCGAGTTTGTGTCAGGTATGAACAATAAATGGCTCAAAACAGACCCAGAGTTAGGAGAAGTTTGAGGAAGATTTAATGAAGCCAAAGCACGAAACACAAAAATACAGGACATTCACATAACGTGACAATCTGGCAAATGAAGCAGGGAACACACAGACTAAAAAGGGACCTCCGGATCCAGAATGTTACTTGCAGAGACCCAAGACATTTCTTCAGGGCCATACCCTTCCCAGTCCAAATATTGGAAACCTCTGCCCTTACAACAAACTGCCAGTAACCTCCGGATAGTGTAAACAGGCTTCTTCTGCTCGGGTGGACCAGGAGAACTGAAACTTAGAGGTAAGGGCATGTAAAGGTGCAGCAATAGAACTGAAGTTCTTTATGAACTTGCAATAAAAATGAGCAAAGCCCAAGAAACGCTGAACATCTCTCTGGCAGAAGGTTGTGGGCCAGTCCTTGCCTGCCTGGACCCATCTTCAGTTCTCCCTGTGCAACCACCATACCTAAAAATGACACTGAGGAGACATGAAACTCGCACTTTTCTGCCTTTACATACAGTTGATTGCCCAGAAGTCTCCTCAGCACTTGTTTTACATGGGAAATATGAGACTCCATACCTGGGGAAAAGATGAGAATGTCATCTAAATAAAACAAATTTATTTAACATGTCCCTTAGAACCTCATTGACCAAAGCCTGAAACACAGCAGGTGCATTAGTCAGGCCAAAAGTCATCACCAAATATTCATAATGGCCACTAGAGATGTTAAAGGCAGTTTTCCACTCATCCCTCTCCCTTATTCTAACCAGATGATATGCATTTAAGTCCAATTTTATGAAAATCTTGGCACCCTGCAACAAAACCAGAAGAAATTAAAGGGAGGGGGTAACTGTTCTTTATGGTGACGTTGCTCAGTCCTCTAGTCGATGCATGGTCTGAGAGTCTTAGCCCTTTTTATCTACGAAGAACAATCCAGAGCCTGCAGGAGAGGAGGACGGGCGAATAATTCTAGTCTTGAGAGCAGTGTAGATGTAATCATCCATAGCTTGATGTTCTCGAGTAGAGAGTGAGTAAAGGCGCCCCTTGGGAGGTGAGGTTCCAGGAAGGAGGTCAATAGTGCAGTCTTTAAGTCAATTCAAGGTAGCAGCTGACGACAAATCTGGGAACCGTGAATCCTCTGAAGTCAAGGAGGGAAAACATTGAATCTTGCATTTGGGACCCCAAGAAACAATATTACCAGTAGATCAGTCTATGTAGGGGCTGTGCTGCATAAGCCAGGGGTAGCTAAGGATTAACGGGTGGTGAGCAGACTCAAAAATGTGAAAATGTATCTGCTCGGAATGAGAGTCAGGAAACTGGAGAGAGATTGGGCTGGTGTAATGTGATACCGTACACAGAAGGCGGCCGTCTAGAGCTGTGGCAGCCATGGGCTGAGACAGAGGTCGCATGGAGAGGCCCGATTTCTTAACTAGGGATAAGTCCATAAAATTGGCGTCAGCTCCAGAATCAACTAGAGCTGGGAGGCTGCGTGAACAAGTGGCGGTAGTTAGCTGAACCTTAATGTGCTGGCGATTAGAACAGATCTTTACAGGATCTGCCAAATGCACACTTCGTCCGGTGCATCGAAGAGCACTTACGTAACTTCCAGCGCGACAAGGACTGTCCCATTTCAATGCACCCGACGAATGCGCCTGGCAAATGTGCCCTGCGTTTCCATCATTTCCATGGAGATCAGCCGTAGCCGAAGCGTGCATCCATGCACGCTTCGTGCACTGCTATATCCCATCATGCACCGTGCCTGCGCAAAAAAGAGAAGAAAATGGAGTGCGCTACGCAATACACGTTTAAATGTTCATACTGGTTTACGTCACCTACAATAGTGCTACGTGAAACTGTTGCTACATGAAACTGTTAAAATTTGAATAAAGGTATGTACAGGCCGTGTGTCTTGATGATTAAAAAAACTTTCCAGCACTGACACACTCAGGTTTATTTTGCAGTACATTCTTCAGGGCTGGTTTGAGGAAACAAAAAAAGTTACATTGAATAAAGGAATGTGCAGTTATTCCCAGACAATAAGAAGAAGAATAATACATTATTATCATTAGAAATTATTATTGCAATAATAAGAATAATAAGATGAAATGAACTGGCCCGGCATAGAAGGTAAACTGTGCCCTCTACTGGTATTAACGTAGTTGAGCCACAGATCAAATTAAACCCAATACCGAATCATTAAACTATGCAATATATTGGTTACCTCCGTCTCTGTTATAACGTTTTAACAAGGTATATTTAGTTAAAGTTATGTAGTAGCTACAGTTGGGAAAAAAATCACCTCAAACCTTATATTTGCCTATTGATATTCAAAGGGAAATTAATTAATTCGAAATAAACGGCTGCGATGACGACACCTTGACTCTTCTTCTATTAAATAATAAAGACTTAAATATAAAAATGTAATTATTTCAGCGACGCAACGTAAGCTACGTAATGTAAGCGCACAGACAGCGGTTGAAGTACGCTCTGTGGGGTAGGCTTGTCCCATTTCGGCAAGATGGCGGCTACACTGAGGAGTACCTTTCGTCAGGCGGGTACTTCGAGCGGCACTTTGAACGATACATCAAAGTGTGCATTTGTCGAATTGGGACACGGCCACAGACTGAAAAGGGAGCTAATGACAAACAGGTGCAGCACATTAGGGCGGGGTCATAATCAAAGGCGGGAACACAAGAGGAGAGGAAGTAAATCTGCAACAGAAACAAGGTAAATGATGTCAAAATAAAACCTCAAAATCACAGGGAGCAATCATGAAATAATGAGACATGACAGTTTGCCTCCTCCTCTTCTCCTGAGCCTGCAGCAGCCTACATCGATATGAATGAAGAAGCTGTCGAAAAGATCAGCATACAATAGTTTCAATTTATCCACAAATATAGGCTATGCTCCAGCGAAGTCACAATTCTCAGCACAAAAGTAAACACATTTTGGGAGAGAGCAGAGCTAATTAGTTTAAATTTATGATGATGGCTTTTGCTGAGGAAAAACTGTGTACATGAGTGCGATTTATGCAAAACAGCCTGAGAGAACCAGAAAATGACTGACTGTCAAATACTCCCTCTGTTTGTGAGAGATTGTATCGTTTTAGCATTTAGCAATGAGGAGGCTGTAGACTGTGTTGTTTAAATACAAATGTGTGATGTCTGAGTAATAGTTTTATTTACGCATATAGGTTTATGCAAATTTGACTTTTATGACTTTTTAACCATGTTCTACTGTCCGCACCAATCAGCCAGATTTATTTAGCAGCAGCGCCACGACGGCGCTCTGCCCAAACGAATGGCACAAACATAACATAGGCCTACACGTGCCTAAACAGCACACACGTTTTAACATAGGCCTACATGTGTCCGAACAAAGCGCAGTGTGTCTTCTTACCGGCAAAACAGAAGAGATGAAGAAACAGCATCCAGAGTTACAACTTGTATGCACTCAAAAACACAAAAAAGTCTCCAGTGTCTCAGATTGTTTTCACATGTTAGTGAGCTCCATGGAGCAACCACAGTGTACACTAGATTTAATTCTGTTGACTTTACTTTTTTGTCGGCCTTGTTCACATACGCCACACATACACTCTGGGGCTGGTCGTTTGCTGCAGTCCAGAGTGCGACTGTTGAGTTCACATTGGCCCAAGCGCACCGCTCTTGGAGTAAATGCTCTTTTACGTCGACCTAACTAGTGGCAGTGTGAAAATGACCTCAAAGTCAAGGTGTTGTGCATAATAAATAAATCCACATCCAGTCACACTCTGCAGTGTCCACTTAAAGCAAAACAATCAGGTACAGGTATGTGCCCAACCCTGCCTGTACCCGACTGTATTTGTCTTGACCTAATACAGATTGTATATGCTGTAAAATATGTTCACTGCGTGCTGTCTGCATCTAATTATCGTCAGATAATCAGGAAGTGTGTGGTTAGCATGCTATTTGGTGTTAGCATCACTGTGATGGTAATTACCTCTGCTCTGGCCTCTGAAAGTTATGAAACACACTTATAAACTCATCACTGTGAATAATTAGAATGCATAAGTTAAATGAGGAATAACTGGTGGTCAGAGGGGCCAATGGCACAGATTGGCAGCCTTTCTTATGTCAGTCTACCTCAGGGCAGCTGTGGCTACAGTAGCAGGGGCCAATGGCCAGATTGGCAGCCTTTCTTATGTCAGTCTACCTCAGGGCAGCTGTGGCTACAGTAGCAGCTTTCTGCCACTGAGTGTTGAGTGAATGACACTGTAAAGCGTTTTGGATGACTTGAAAGGTGCTATATGAATCCAATACTTTACAATTATTATTATAACATACAAATGAATAAACACTTCACCTCCTGTCTAGTTTGGACCATGACACTTTTAAGTCTTAATGTTATTTTTCTGCATATTTTTGTCTGTCTGTGCTACGTATGAAGACACCATCAGCCTTGGTTTGTAGTGGATCCGAGTGTTCGCGTCTTGGTTAAGTTTTCGGAGAGATGGCGTGACAAAGAGAGGAGTTATCAAATATTCATCATAGTCTATGTTGTATAGCGGAGGCAGAGCTCGCATTGTGCTGACAGATCCAAAGGACTGGGGAGGGAAGGCATTTCTCCTGTCACATTATCAGCTAATGAGAGTGTCACTGTGCATTTGAGAAGACGTTTTTACATACAGGCCTGTGGAAGTGGTGCAAGTGGTGAGGAGTCACACAAATGTTCTGTACAAGGCTCTGTCTTAAACCACACTTAAAGACATATCATGGTTTTGTGTGCCGTAATCTATTTGCTTGGCAAGTCCAGATTTGACTAATCCACCTGTCAATCACGCCCATCTGAACTGAGGGAGATTCAACTGGGGACCAGACTCACGTCTTCGTAATGGATTGAAGAAGTGTATATTCTGGGTGGGGTCTGGAGGTATAAGAACAGTCTTGTGTAATGTCATGTAGTACTTGAAATTGGCAGTAGCCACTGGAGGCAGCACCCACTCAGTTTTTGACTGTTTTTGACCAGAAAGTTACAAATGTACTTAGTTTGCACTTACAATGCCAAAAAATGACTTGGAACAGTAGACAATGCTTTTAAAACACCATGTACGCAGCTTTTTATGTTCAGTCTGATTTGAGTTTTGTTTTTTATACTTGTTAAAAATCAGCTTCTGTGGTACAAGGAAATAGTGGCTGAATAGATTCGTTTAATACCATACTAAAAATTCCAAAGAAATTACATTTCCATGGAGGCAAGTAGTTAGTCGTCCTCCCACCAGAAAAAATACATAATGCGCATATAGAACCTTTAACTTATTGCAAGTGTCTACATTCTATCTTAGATAAAGAGTAACTTTTCTGACCAGTCTGAAAACGTCTGTGCAACACAGTCAGGCACAATTCTCTAAAGGTCGGAGTATAGTGATGAGAACAGAGGAGAGAGTAAGAGTAAAAGAGAGAGAGACATGGGACAAGGTGAGAAGGATAGATGGGGGGAGTGAGCGAGAGAGTGGAAAGACGGGGTGAGTGAGAGAGACAGGGCACAAGGTCAGAAAGAGACATGAGGGGTGAGAGAGAGAGGAGAGCTGGGTAAGTGAGAGAGAGGAAGAAAGGAGAAAGAGAGAGGAGAGAGACGGGGGTTAAGGGGAGAAAGAGACATGAGGGGTATGAGAGGAGTGAGTGAGAGAGAGAGAGAGAGAGAGAGAGAGAGAGAGAGAGAGGGGAGATGAGGGAGGGAGACAAGGTACAAGAGGAGAAAGAGATGAGGGGTAAGAGAGAAGAGAGAGAAGAGGGAGAGACAGAGGGAGGGGCAGTGAGGACAAGTCCATCTCAGAAAAGACTATTGGCAGCACACACACATGCACACACACACACACGCGCACACACGCACACACACACAC
>KN471715.1:6698-18086 GCA_000787095.1 Periophthalmodon schlosseri
CCTGCCTCCACTGCACCAGCTCCATCTCCAGAACTTTCTTCTGTTGCTCTACTCCAGCCAGGTCAGAGGTCAGCTTCTGTGGGTCGATCGACAGACAAAATTGGATGACTAGGTAAGACGAGATAACAATAATAAAGTTTGAGTTAACCTGTAGAAACTTGGAGTGTTGTGATTATTAGGGCAAAGTGATATAGAGCTATGTAAAATCAATCAATAGGATATATTTTGTAACACAGTCTCATCGCCCTGATCATTAGGAGACACCCTTAGATTGGTTTTCTTGTTAACATGAGAAACATTGGGAAAAAGCATGGCCCGATGCCAAACTTGGTACAAGAACTTTAAGGTAAGCTCAAATTATTCCTTTACTACAAATGGAAAGTTGTATTAAATCAAACTAATTAAAAAGACTATACACCCATAAAATGATAAAATATTTTAAAAAATCACATCGGGCAACTCACAAACTTCACTCCATGGCAGGATTGATTCATTTTTGAGAGAGGTGAAAAGAAAGACAGAAAATGAATAAATAAAGTATGGAAGTAGTTCGACAAAGAACTATAGAATCCTTTAAAAATATAAGACAATGGGACTTTGGTAACACTTTATAATAACTACACTTACTCATGCCTTAGTAAAGCATGAACAAGATTCATCCGGAACAAATCATTTATTACGAATAATTCAGGCTTTGTAACTACCCAAATAATACCCAAAACCCTGACTGCTAACCTAACGAACCCCTTAATTAACCCCTTTGTGCCCAAAGCCAAGTGACAGAGCCTTTTCTGTGGCAGCGCCCAGACTATGGAACAGCCTCCCTCTGCCTCAGATCCTCTCGGTCTTTAACGCAGTTTAAGACTAGACTGAAAACCCACCTCTTCTCCCTGGCATTTAATACTAGCTAGACAGGATATATTGACATTTTATTGGTGTTTCATTGTTTTATTGTACTTTTTCTGTGTATCGTGTTACCTGTTTTTTTGTTAACTTTTAATGTGAAGCACTTGAAGCAGCTGAAGTTGTATTTAGATGTGCCATATAAAGACAATTGAATTTAATTGAACTGTACAAATCATTCTTAATAAACTATTTGTTCATTATGATTTAGGTCTTTGCTCATGCTTTATATGGCTAACTAAGATAATAAGGTACCAGGACTTTTGCTAACTTAGAGGGCAGGTGATGCAGTTGTTTGTTCATTCATCCAGTTGTTTGTTGTTGTTATCAATCTGTAAAAAAAAATACAGAAATATCATTCTCAATCTGCCAGTCGTTTGTTCGTTCACCCGGCTTACGCCAAGATGACACTGCACAGAAACGTTAACTATATGGGATTCTTTAAAAAACTCAGATTAAGTAAAACAGGGCAGAAATATGTCTCTGGAAGTTGGTTCAATACAGCCATCAATTAGTTTCTCTGTCTCTGGTATCATATCAAACATGGAGCATGCTTAATGGCACAAATAGGAGACTTGATACATGAAGATATATGCTGCTTACAGAAGGGCCAAACACTGCCACACACACACAGGCACACACACACCCACACACACCCACACACCCCAGTGAAACCGCAGAATCCCCCGGGCTTGCTCCCTGCTCTGCATACATGGAGGTTATTGATATCTGGTTGCTGGCTGACACCTTTTAATAGAATCCTCTTGTTTTAGGTTTCCTGACGAAGAACATGGCCCGTCCCTAGAGGAGCAGGGGGATTGATAGAGGGAGAGGGGCTTGAGCTGCAATGACAGTGGTGCACGAATTGATGGTGGCATGGATGACACTTCCGGTAAGACAAGCTTTGATTTCAGGGGCCATTTTGAGCGGCGGTGAGATGACACTTCCACTGGCTGAATAATGTGCGTCCATTAGGCCCGCGGGGGAGAGGACAGTCATCTCTCTTTCCTGCCAGCGGTGGTCAGGCCCGGCCCCGAAGTGATACCCAATCATTAGCAGGATAAATAAAGACGACCGCTCTGCTGAATTAGCCTGGTGGACACATGGAGGAGAGGGCTGACTGTACAGATTGCTGTTTTTACGAATTTTAAGAATGTTTTTTTGATTTTCAACTTTTAATTTGTACAACAGTTTGAGCTAAAGAGTAAAGGCTGACATTATGTAGATAATAAAATGTCCTTTGCAAAAAACATAATGACTTGTCTGTTTATAGAAAATCTTGTGCCTGTAGTTTAACCTGTTCTGAAATGCATGGGATTATTCTAATGGTTTATCAGGTCATATTTCAGTCTCCTCTCAAATGTTAATGCTCATGGAGTTGTTGAGTGTGCAGAAGTTATCAACCAGAAATATTTTTTTTGTTATTTCATTACTTTTTAGTTGGTTAGTTGACTGAAAAATATGTTTTATCAACTCACAATTACAAGGGCATTGTGTGGAATGAATGGACTGGGCATTTACCCCTGAACCAAAATGCCTGGTTAAAGGGGGTATTATGCAAAATAGATTTTTTTGAGCTTCCTACCATGTTATATGTACACATTCACAACAGCGCTCTGAAGGGGGAGTGACTTAACATGGAGAGCAAAGGGAGGGGAGACTCAGAGCATCAAAAACGAAAGTGAAATTTATAGAACATGTTAATACGTTGTTTTTGGCAAATATAGCATTTTCAAAACAATACAAGGTAACATGATGATCTAAATATGTTATGTTAGCAGTTAATACCCCACAGAAGAAAAATACCTCGTCTTTAAAGTCTGGGGATTGAGTTATTACAATAGAGAATTGAAACTGTTTATTTATGTAACTGTAAATTTCAGAGCAATAACACACTAAATTCTATCCTTATTCATTATTTTATAGTATTTACTGCAATAATACTGGTAAAACTGGGCTGAAGCAAGGAGTGCCCCAACATGTTCTGATTTTAGCGTGAAAGGCTTGTACATTCAGTTAATCCTAGAATAATCCCAAACGTTTACATGCAAAAGGAGGGTAGGACACACCACATACAACAAGGTAACACCAGGAAATTTGGGTATGACTGAAAACGACAGTAAAGATAATCCCGGAAACCAAATGATCCTCTATTGGAATGAAAAGCGTGACAGACACATTTCACACGCAGGGTGGAGCTGATACCAACCGTTTCATCTGTCACCTGGTGTAAAGCTTCTTAACCTGCCTTTGATGATAATACAGGTTTATTAAAGATTATTGGGGGGAAGAGAGAGAAGTAATACACAGACGGTTAGACCTGAAAATGTTTGGCAAAGAAAAAGAGATGGAAACAGTACATTCAGAATGCTAGTGAAGACTGATAAAATCACAATACACATCAATATACAATTAATAATAGTAATAATGTTTAAATTATTAATATTCATTTATTCAGAACAATAAGGATTAAAGTGAGTCTGGTTTTGTGTCACACTAATGATGCAACCTTTTTCAGTAATTGCACAAATACATCCCTGAGTAGATATGGCTGGGGTTCAGATGACATCACAGCATCCTATATTTAATACAGATGGAGGCAGATAAAATGAATATTGTTAAAATTCAGATTTTTGTCGTAATATAGCGAGTTCTTGGGTTTAGTCACTAACAGAAATGATCAGATTCAACATTTGTGAATTTATCTTTTGAATATTTTGTGGCTCCCATCTGAGTATGACAGAACCAAGTAACTGTGCCTAAAGACGCCATAACAATTTTAACTAATAAATATTTAAAACAAGGCTGCGGTTGTTTGTCATATATCTTTTTTGTAATGAATGTTGTAATGAATGTTGTAATGTAATTATCTACATAAATTCTAAAAATGATCTTAGTTTCTATTTGATATGGATTATATTAAGGCTGTAGGCCTTTAGTCGTTCAGTCGATGAATTGATCGATCAGGGTCTTAGTCATCCAAGATTTGGTATTATTTAGATTATAAAGATTTATATGGGACAACAGCAGAAAGGAGTGAGTGAAAGTGAGTGAGTTAGCTGAAGATTAATCTGTGTTTATATAAATACATTGTAATAAATGAATTTTTTCTACATAAATAGTTGTTTTTGCATGAACTCCCATGGAGTTGTAGTCTTGTGAGTGCAGTTAGGGTCAGATACATAGAGATATGTAATAGTTTTGAGAGCTTTTGCCACGCCCCCTTTTTAGTTGGCTAATCAATAGGCAGGGCATGACCAAGAATCCTTTTAGCCGACTACAGCGCTAAACTGTATGTATTCTTTATGTGCATAGGCATGAGAGAAACCATATAGAATAAAAAGGAAATAATTCAAACATGATCAAGATTAGAGGCAGCAAGAGAAGGACAGAATGGCTCAAGCCTGAGTGTGCAGCACAAACAAGTGCAGTGTAGTGGAAGTGCCATACTCCTCATCACATGATGGCCCCTGTGGAGGCTGTCCTAGGCCAATTACCAGCAGAGTTTGAGTTGGAGAGTTGGCTAGGACCGGCTGGAACGAGCCCAGAGTCCATCACCTCTTGCCCTTTCCAGAGAGGGCAACGAGACCCGCCTTTGACCAGCCAGTGTGCTCCAACTTTCTCTGGCAGAGTGGCATTAATACTGCAGCAGCAAAGTGGAGGAAACAAACAGGAAGAAGACAACAACTCCTGTGCAGGCTGTCCACACATTGACACTACAGCGAGCGTGTGTCTAAGGCCTCCCAGTGCGGGCCATGCTGTCAGATGCCTGGGAGGGATCACCAGGGCCACTTCCTGTGTAGCAACAATATAAGGTCTCCACTCTGACCCCAGTGTACAAGTCCGACACACTGGCTGTAGTAGTAAATATACAGAGGCTTCCTAATCAGCTGTCCAGTGCCTGCGCCAGCAATGCACAACAAGTCTCCTGTCAGGACTGTGGCTATCTGTCTGTGTCAGTGTGCCGGACAGGAAAGATACTGTTTAAGGGCCAAAGTGCTCAGTGGTTTATTTATACTTTGTACCCATCTAAGAGTTTTCTACCTGGAGGCGGGTACTAAATAACTTAATGGGTGAGTGGCAAACCAGCAGCACTCGCATCTGAAGAAGTGGTGCTAGTGACATTGTGGTGAGGAGCCCAGTCTGTTTTAAAACATTCAACAGGACAACAAAACAGCAGAGGCAGTGAGATTCTATTCTCTGCTCCATGGCGCTGACCTCCACAGACGGGTGTATTGGCCTGTCAGCTGAACTTATTAAGCATGATAAGGGCAAAGGACCTGCTACTGCTGCCCACAAACTACACTATAGAAAGATAGAGAAAGTGATGGACGGCAAAATAAAGTTCCTTATCTTAACTACTTTTACGTTGTAGCAGTAAACAACAAAGCGCACTGATTTGTATTATTAGTACTATTTGTATTTATTGTGGAATACATTTTTTTGTATGAAACCCTCCCCATTTTTATACTCTAAACTTGCAAGTAGCACAGAATATGTGTTGTTTTGGGCCTACTGTGAATGGATTAGAACATTACTAATATTTAATATGCCTTGGTTTATGGCACTTTATGAATTTACATCATCATTTATTACAATTCTTTTCCTAAAAAAAAGCATACCTTGAGTACCAAGAGGAAACCATGGGGGAAACATGTATATACGTATGTGCAGATTTCTACCCAGGACCTGCTGGACTGCCAACTACTATGCTTCTCACAAAAGCAAAGGTGTCCAAAAGTATTTTTAAAACGCCTTAAAAAACGCATATATCCAGGTGAAAATAGTAAAAATTTTGTGGACTGTGGGCTGAATATAGGCACGGTGGCGCGAACATACTTGCTATTGCGGCTCTCTTGTCTCACATCATTTGAGCACAAAAAAACTTGTATCTCCAGAGTTACCTGTGTGATCTGCTTGCTGCTGCTCAGCCTCTCAGCGAGGGAGTTGACTTGCTCGGTTATCTTCTCATTGGCGGCACGCAGCTCTCGGGCCGACACCAGGGCCTCCTCTCTGGCTCTTCTCAGCGTGTCGTTGTGACGCTGTAGGGACTGAACGCGCTGCTGCAGAGAAGAGGAGGGGCAGAGCTGTGTCTTCTGCCTCCGTCTCCTCCATCTCCTGTTCTCTCCTCCTCGTTCCCAGGACTCGCACTGTTCATCATCTAACAGGAAAGAAGTTATACATATAGGCGCAGTTGACAAGTACAAGGGGGAAAAAAAAAAGTTCTTCAAATCCCTGTTTAGAAAGCTTCTGCTGGGAGTGTCTCTGTGTACGCACAAGTGGGTAACAAGTGTGATATATTTAACAACTTGAATGATTAACATCTATGAATAATTCAGAAGAGGAGGACAGGGAAAAAAGCATGTAGACTTCCCAGAAACTTGTTTCTGATCAACAGTATGTGAATGTTCTTTTGGATTTGATTAATAGTCGATTAGTTTTTGTAGTTCTGCATGGATGAGGATTGAGAACCTTACCTTGGTTTAGGAGTCTGTTTCTGGAGGAGTTTACAGGAGGCTCTTTAGTCTTTGAAATCTGTGTGGGCCTGTAAGACTGCAAGAGAAACAAGAACGTTTAATGGAGTTTAAAAACTGAACTGAGTTGTGTCATAAAAAAACAAACAATACAGACAAAAAACACACTAGAAAACACAAACTGACAAATATGTAGGAGCCACCGAAGTAACACAATCATACACCAGTGCCGCATACGTGTTATGTAAGTTAAAGGTCCTATATTACATAAAATTGATTCTTGTAAACTTTAAGCCATGTTATAATGTTGTCCATCAGAAACATACCTTAAGTTATGTTTTGTTTCATTCACACATGTTTGAATAACCCTTTGTTATTAGTCTGTCTACATCTCCAAACCTCAAAATGCTCCGTTCCACCTTGTGATGTCATGAAGCGGGAGTTTTCAAGTTAACTGCTACGTTTTACCTTTGGTTTAGCACAGATTGGAAATCCCAGGGATGAAATCATCCAAATGTTTCTAGTGAAATATGTGTATGGAGTTTAAAAACACAGTGGAGCTCTTCCATGACATCACAAGATGGAGGATTTTCTGTTTGAGAGAAGACCTCAGCCTAAATATGTAGGGTTTGTGTGTTAAACATGAATAAATGAAACAAAATACAACTGTGGATATGTTTTTGATGAGGAAACAACATTATAATATAGATCAGAAAATAGCTTAATGGGCTCTTTAAGTGCCTGGTGGGTTAACTGCACAATTCTTTTTGAGTAGTATTCCTAAACTGGCTGTACTAATTTTTCCCATCATAAAGTAAAATGTGTCTTGCCCTAGTACAGAAATATTTTAAAAGCAGTTCTTAGGGTGAAAATGCGACCACCGTAAGCTCTCTGCATCTCTGCATCCAATTATGAGGCACTTTCATTTTCTGTGAACCAGGAAGTAACGTTGGTGCGCTGTTAGCATGCTAGTTGTTCTTAGCATTACTGTGATGGCAAATTTTTTCTGGATTGGATATTGGCTCCCAAATATCATTTCATTTCTACAAAGTTGTTCTATAGCTACTTGAGACTGCACAGGTATCGGTTGATATCAGTTATCAGCAGATTCTTAAATTTATAGTATCAAAATCAGCATCGGAAGTAAATAAGCTGGAACGGTGCATCCCTATACATTATATCTCTTCATATTGCTCCGAACTCTTCCGTCCCCTACCTATATCAGAAGTAAAAAAGCTGGAACGGTGCATCCCTATACATTATATCTCTTCATATTGCTCCGAACTCTTCCGTCCCCTACCTAAATCAAACAACATATGTTTAATCTAACATAACCGGTGACATGTCGTGCTTGTGGGAACGCTTCTCCTAATGACACCATGATCACAGGGCGCTCTCTGTGTAACTCCACCAGACAAATCACCCAGAGCTTTAATAATTCACCTGAGCATGTTCTCCCGACTCCAACTCCTGCTTTTCTCCGAGCGGATATCGCCCCTGACACATGCCTGCGAACACTTCCTTTGTTCAATCACTGTCTAAAAGCCCCTGTTCATTTGTATGGCGTGAGCGTGTGCTTCTAAGTGTCCATACGCGGGTGACACCTCCCAACTGCTCCGGCGTTTGTAGTGGCATCAAAGGAGCCCCCTCTCTGCATCGAAGGTCAGGTAGCATTTGATCAGTGCTAGGTTTGATCACAAGGAGGGGGGAGAGGAGACAGGAGCTTTGGGGTTGTGACGGGCTAGGGTTCAAGGGGGCTTGGGGGGGGGGTTGTCACGGCGATGAGCCCGGGAGGAGCTGATGGGCGCGTTTAGTCCGATTGGGAATGAGGAAACTGTGCGGGGATGAGCTGCAAGAGTGAGGTGTCCTGACAGCTCATGGTCTATGGGAGCGGCACAGTGTTTTTTATATGATGTTATAGACTAGTGTTGTCACGGTTAGGGCTGGGTCCCGAAACTCGGCTCCAAATAGGCTCTGACCGAAAAGGTCCAGTAAGTACCACTTGTTCGGTGGCAACTGTTGGTTTCTTGGCTTTAAATGCCTGTGCCAATGAGCCAATACATACATAGCGCTGATTTATTTAACAGCAGGTGTGTTTGTGTCACAACTGCACTCTGCACAAATGACTGGCACAAACAGCATTTGTTTTAAGTTATAACTGAACATTTATAGCCTCGTACTATGTTTAAATATGAATTAACATAGTTGTACCATAATTCAAGGATTGAAATGTATTTTCTTAATAATATTGGCCATTCACTTACATAAAAAAATACAGGCACCAGGAACCAGCATCGAAAAGCAGGTACTGTTAAGGTAACACAATCGGTAACCAGTCCTATCCACGATACCAAAAATTCAAACTAGATTTTGATACTAAAGAATAGACTCGATACTCAATACCGAATTTTTTAGTGTCAAGTATCAAATGAGTATCTAGTTTTGATGCTAGTTTTAGTATCGGTTAGTATCTACGTTTTGATACTTCTGACAACCGTATTGAAAACAACTTGTGCTCTGGTTAAATGTTCTCTGAATGTGATATAGGATATAAAAGTGGGTGATATTGATAAAAATGAATATCTCAGTTTTTTGTTTTTTTTGATTGATTGTACCAATAACCAATAACAATTATTTAATAGTATGTTTACAATCCATCAGTGTCTTTAAACTTTCCTGTACATTTCTAGGCTGAGGTTCATAAAATTAAACACAAAAGTACAAAAATATCACCCTACACTGAAATTCAATTGTGTGTTCTTTTTTATATCTGCCAATTATATTTGCAACTTTTTTGATATATACACAACACTTAATATCACCTCAAATATAATTACAATACTATTTTCTAGACAGTGTAACGCCACTCTCTACTATGTCATGTCGATGTATTTTTTTAGATGATGCCTGTGGGGGCATTTTTTCAAGTGACACAAGCATAACATTTATATAGGATTTGTATAGATGTAAAGAGGGATCAGCTATAGGCTGCATGGCTCATTAGAACATGAAGGTACGGTATGAGCAGCTAAAGTCTCGTAGCGGGGAGTGTTCAAGCTCCAGCTAACACAAGTAGATCCAGCGTACACTTAGACAAGCATGTACTGGCAGGTGTAAAGACTCTTGAGCCAGAGCCATCACTGAGGTGTCATAGCAGCTCCCAGTGTGCAGTCGCTCATCTCCACTGCATCCACCAGGTATTCAGGCAGACAGGGATAAGACTCAGCTACAAAGCCCACACAATCCACCTTCACAGTCTGCCACCAAGTCCAGACAGCGGCTTTGCTTAGATTTCAGCTGGTCTTTCCAAGGGACATAGAATCACACAGACACACACATGCACACACACACACATTTGTAAATCTCTCTAAAGTAGAATATATTAAAAAACAAAAAAATATATATATAGTTTTTCCCATTAAAGGCCCTGTACCCAATTTCTTTTTCATGTATTTGAGCAAAATATAAGGAGCTCTTGAGGGGAAAATTCAGCTGTGTACTGTCTGGATCTAATTATAAAGTGTTTTATTGTCAGACAGTCAGGAAGTGCGCGTTAGCTTGCTAGTTGTTGTGAGCTTTACTGTCAAAGCAAAACTCCTCCCTGGTCTCTGAGAGTTGTAAAAAAGTGCTTATAAACTCATGCTCAGAATGCGTAACAGCAGTTTAAAGTGCACTAGTTCTGTTTTTTAGGTACAGGCTTTTAAAATTGGAAACTATGAGGGCATTCACAAAAACAAGATGTAAAAAGATGGTCAAAGTGACATTTTAACTACAAAAACATGAAATAAAAATAAATTGAGGATCACCTGATTTGCCACCCACCCAGAAAAATGATATGTGGAACGCTATCATGTACTTATTCACTTTCCCCGTACCTCTTATCCCATCTGATAATTAAAGAGGGGGTATTATGCAAAATCAACTTTTTGGAGTTTTCTACCATGTTAAAACATTGTTCCCTCGTCAAAAACATGCCTGAAGAGGTTTTAGATCATCATCACTGCATGTTTGTGGATTTTAGTAATATCTCCCGGGCCCTATTTGAACCCTCCTTACGGTCAGCTGTAGGATTCTGTGCAATGCTCAGCCCATAAGCCTAACTCATCCATGCTCCCACACAGCGATTCTCCATAAATACATAAAAACATGATACAAAACTCTACACAGCAACTTGACAAACCTGATGTGATGTGCACTAGTTTCATCAGCGGAATCGTGTTGTGATAGTGCTCTGAAGGGGGAGTGACTTAACTCAGGGAGGGGAAACTCAAAGTGTCAAAACCGAAAACTTATAAAACATGTTAATATGTTGTTTTCAGCGACTATAGCACTTTCAAAACTAGAAATGCCAACATGGTGGTCTAAATATGTTATGTGTTTGCAGTTAATACCCCATAGAAGGAAAAAAAAAAAAAAAAAAGTCAAATCCCCCTTCTAAAGAAACCATTAAAAACCTATTATTAACCTACCTTTCTGTGTACACGTCTCCTTTTAAAATCACTCCTCGACGTCACACTGTTGAGGCTGTCCGAGTACTCGTCTCCACCGTCACTGTAACCGAAGGCAAACAGAGCATTACCATAGGCCAGAAGTTGTGCCTCAAAGACCCCTGGTTCTCAAACTTACCACCCTTGGACAAAAATCCAATTTACCTTTTATGGTTGATTTAGTTGACATCAAGCAAAAATATGTGCATCCCCCCTCACCAACAGAAAATCAATGTCCCGTCCAATTTCTGAAGCTGGAAGTGTAAATGTGCTGCTAAATTAAGTGAGGAGTGAATGCATCAACATGTATGAGCGTGGCTGTGGCCTTCATTAGCCCAGGCCCTGTGTGACAGACGGCTGAGAGGAGGCAAGTTGTATCTGACGGACACACGCGCGCACACACTCACACAGGTTTATTGACGGCGACCTTTGACGTGAAGGTGGAAGCCAGTGACATTTACGCTGGCGGGGTTTATTAAGGTGGGGCCTGGGAGAAGCAACAGAGGTAAAGAGAGGACAGAGAG
>KN471715.1:18154-33473 GCA_000787095.1 Periophthalmodon schlosseri
GGGAGGATCTGAGCGGTACATGACAGCGCTGGGGGCTAGTTAGGGTTAAACCCAGGGCCTGGAAGGGGCACGGGGACTTGGGCAGAAGAGATCATCGCCTGCACCAAAGGGACAGTCAAAAAACTAGAACTTGTGGAATTTTATGTGAGGATGAAATTAAGATGAAAAAATATATAATTATATCCTACTTTTTGATCTTATTTTCTCATCTGAAGATCCGTTAGTCAGATATGCAGATAGGTGAGCCTCCTCCCAGTAAAAATTGATTTTTTATTGTATTTCTTTTTGTTTAATGCCATACTATGGAAAATTCCAAGCAAAGCAATAACATCTCTCTGAGGCAATGAAAAAATATATATGTGCTAGCAAGCTGCCTGACAGAGAATTTGGCTCAGTTTAAGAATGAACTTAGCATGTCATAATTACAGGGAGCACAATCCTACTTTCATGATGAGTGTAAGCAGCCCATAAAGTGTATTTACTGACGTTTTGTTTTTTTTTCTGCAGTACTATACTACTCTTGCACGCTGCACCCTATTGCACTTTAGCGCTTTATCCACAGCTCGGGTCAACAGTTTGCGATACAGCCCCGGCTTTGTATACTCATGTACTACAAGGTAAAAACATCCAACTGATTAAATTCTCCCCTGCCTTAAAAACTGCCCGCTCTGCTCAGAATAGCTCCAGCAGCTCAAAACCTGTGAGGCAGCCAGAGGCGGCCGGAAAAGAAAAGTACAAAAAAACACACAGACTTGTCAGCACCCTTAACTGACATCTTCATTTTGTACTATTTAGGAGAGGAAGTCCTTAGGCAGACGCAGTGTATTTCTGGAAGTGCCTATAAGACATATTGCTGGGGAGGACCCTTGTGCGCAGGAGGCTTTACAGTAACAAATCAGTTGACAGGTGCCTTAAATAAGACAACATCTCAGTTTAGGGCCCTTCTTCACAAATCCACTTAGATCCTTCTCCCAGGTAAAGCGTATATTACACTGCTCCTTATTAGCCACATGGAGAGGCATTAGAGAGGCAGGGCAGCGCTGCACCCGGTCGCTGCTAAACGGCTCTCGCGAATAGGGCTGGGGTGGATTACGGACTGATGAATTAGTTCGGAGGAGGGATGGAGAGTTAGGAAGCGCAAAAAAAAGACTGAAAAGAGAGAGGCAAGGGGAAATAAATAGCTTGAAATCAAATCATTCCAGCCATCACTCAATAAACGTTGGCTCAGTGGCTTCTTTGCATAAAACATACATGAAATAATTACTGTCGATGGTTCTTAATTTAGAGGGTGTTAAACAGCTTGTAGACATCTGGTACGGAGCCGAGTAGGGTCATTCAAAATTTATCCAACTAAATTAAAGGAGAGGAGAGGCAGGAGAAGAGTGAGGAGAGCGGTGGTGGGAGGAAAATAGAGGAGCATTAGTGAACTGACAGATCACAAGATAACCAGAAGGACTAGAGAGAAGGTAGAGATGGTGAGCGTGGGGCGGGAGGGGTGCAGCCTGGGTACTAGCAGGGGGATGCTTAGTGCTGTCAAGGGGGGGTTAGTGAATATGCAAAGGACCAGTAAATTAAATCAAACTGCCAAACTGTCAATTTGGAGGTAGCGTGACTAGTGCATGAAAATGGCATCACTGGAAGGTATGAAGGCTTGGCCAGGCCCCTTATCCCTCGGCTTTTCTGGCATTGGTTCAACTCTGTGCGGAGAGGTGGCTAATTTTGCATGCAAATTTCAGTCAATAAGCTCCAAGCAAGGCGTCCCAGGATATTTCAAAGGATCTGACAGTAGTTTCCCCCTCCTCTCCCTTTTCTTTCTATCACATTCTTCTTTTGGCTTCAGAATACCAACTAGACAGACGATGAAATTCAATCACCCATTTGCTTATGCTTTGCATATGCACGTTGTCCCCTCGATGCCGCATGGCCCCCCACATTTATACCCACCAGCCGCTCCAATCCTCCTGCCTAAAAATAATGAGGCGCGGCCACTGAGTGTGTGTGTGTATCATTACCTATCTGCGCTCATGTCCTCCCACTCATCCTTAGAGGGACTGGGGCTGCGGTGGTGCCAGCTGATGGCTTGATTGGGGCTGGCTCTTGGGTGGCTGTACTGGTGGAGCGGACCTCGGAGTCGACTTGTTTTGAATTTGACCTTGCTGTTAATGTTGTTAGTAATCCCGGCAGCCCGCGTTGGCCCTGCTGCGCGGTGCCTATAGAAGTCCCTGGCTGCACGCAGAATCCCCAACTCCTGCCTCAGCTTGAGCAGCTTGGAATGGAGCTGAGTAGCCTCTTTCTGGGAGACAGCCAGACGGCCTTCTACAGCCAGGATCTCAGAGCGGTGCCTTTCCGCCTGCAGCAGAGCCTGAGCCTGTGCCGCCTCAGAGCGAGCAGTGTCCTGGGCTCGACACTGGTCCAGAGAGGCCTGCAGTCTGGAGCACTTATGAGCCAGCTCCTCATTGGCCTCATGTAACTGCTCCTTCTCTTCCCTCAGTCGCTCCGTCTCCTCCTCCAGGGACACCATCCTCTGTTCCAGCAGCTCAATCTGAGGAGGCAAAGAGCTCTCAGTGGTACAACATTGTCTAGGTCTTATCACTGCACTTGGGTAATACTCTCACAAAGGTTCAATGTACAAAAACTTCTTACAGTTCAAAACACAGATCTTTTATCTCTATCTTTTATCTAGCTATCTCTTTATTGTTCTTAAAAAAAAAAAAAAAAATGTTTACATTAACAGAAGAAGCTTTGTACATTCACATGTTTGCATTAAACAAAACTGCATTAGGCTATTGATCTACACAGGCCGATTAACCTATCTTAATAAAAAAAATCTGAAGTACCCAATAAATCTGTGTCCATTTGACTGTTAGCCTTTTGCCCTGATCGCCGCAAACTTGACAGCAACCATGAGCACTTAGCACTGTTTGTTAGATCTTTGCTGGAGAGTGTTTAAGAGAACAGTGGATGCCTGCTGGGTCTGTGCCTCCGGGCGTTTCTCCCTTTTATTTGGCACTCACTCTGCTGCAGCAGCCTGGTACCATTCTAACATAATTAGGTGGCTTCTAACTATGAATATTTAGAGCCAGGAAAGTAGAACTTGTAAATGTACACACGACAGCGAGCAGGATTTTAAAGATTGGATGAAGAATGAAGACATCTTTACATTTAGATGCATAAAATTCAGATCAACTCAGAACAGTTCATACGACCCATCAAAGTATAAAGTAAAAATGTGAAATTGCACAAATGTGATTTTTGTATCGAAATGTTTGAACAATTTCACATTATTAGGGAGACAATCTTACAAAAACTTAAAGGTACAATATGTAACGTTTCTGAAGGGCGATCCACCACCAGATCTATGGAGCGGTGCCCTGCTCAAAGTAAGAACGCATGTTTTTCAAGGCGCTTTTAGCAATAAACTCTGCTGTAATTGAACAAATGCAAGATAGTTTCACTGCTGGTGGTGTCACTTGCTCCTCTCTGTGGAGACAGATAAGTTTAATGCCATACGGTGGAACATTTCAGGCAAGGCAATAGCATTTCTATGAAGACGAGCATGTGACAGACCCTCCACAATAAAATGAACACAGTGTATCTTTAAGAACTTGAAAAGAATTGAGGACTGGGTTGAGTCTTGAGTGCATTGCTACTTCCCTGCTACTTAGAGATCTACCTGCAAAAGTCACCACAAATGATATGTCTCTGATGGCAAAAATCAGGCCAAATTATGTGAAAAAGCCATTGTGCTGTAGTTACTCTCCTCTCTCTGGCTTCTTTTATGGGCAATGACAAAGAACACTTAGTAATGGCGGAGTGGCGTACCTTTTTAAATGACTCTTCCAAGCGCTCCAAAGACACAGAATGCTTTTTCGGAGTGCTGCTCTTGACCTGCCGCTCCTTCACCACTTTGTGAAGCAATTCTGCGAAGGGGAACAAAGTACGTTATTGTGACATCCAGCGTCAAAGCCGGGCTGCTGAATCAATAGAGTGATAAAAAGTGGCTACATTAAATCAATTAGCATTTCCGAGGTCTAATTTCTCTCCTAAGGTCCATTTTCCCATTTTTCGCCAGTCAATTCCAGCAAGAACACGATTTTCAGGGGATTTAAAATTTTCAATGTAAAAATCTATAAAACATTGTTATGCTTTATTCAGTGGACAATGAGGTATTTTATTTAGTACTCCGCAAGGAAATAGAAAAGGAGTAGTGTTCAAAAGCACACAGCCTTGCATGCGATGTGCAACCTCCCTCCCGGGACCTTAAACAAACCAAGGAGAAGTGCTTAGGTCCCCAGTGAGCACACAGCCCCCGGGCCGCGCTGCTTTGTAGTCCACTGTGTTTCCCCACAGGACCAATAATCTCTGCAGACTAAACTGTGCTTTCTTCCAAGAACTTCAATACTGGCCGCAGCAAATGTAAGGTTTTATCATAACAACATGCAGTGTACTGGAGTTTAAATGCTCCGGGATTTAATGCGCACATAAAGACTACATACTGCAAACTTGGTTAAAACATGAAAACAATGTGAAATGTGAAAAGTAAATGTGATAGGGCTGTTTATATTTCTAAAACCAAGATTCAGTTCATAGTGCACGTAACATGTTCAGGAACATCGCCATACAGTGAGAGAAGTTGTCTATTTGTCTATTTCCAAGGAGACGAGCAGGTAACACCACCAAGCAAAGTTACAGGTCCAATCTGTAGAGAGGCAACCCTGCTCATGCTTTTATTTTTAACAGTTGAAATATTCGAAATTGAATAAATGCAAGAGAGATCAGTTTAATACCGTACTATGAAACATTCCAACATCTAAATAGTGCACCTTTAATAAGATTAACTGACTATATGTTTTGTGCACTGTGCATTGCAGTTACAGGCATAAATGCTTTTGTGTCACTGGATAAAACTCCTCCACAAATGCCCACTATCATTCCCAACATGTAGCAGGTCAACAACACTCTTGTTAAACATTCATTGGTGTAACCACAAAAATAACACAACAAGGCTTGAACTTTGAGTAGCCCTTGGCATTTCAGGTGAGTACATCCTTAGTAAAAAAAGAGGCTGCAGAGGAGAGGGGCAGGGGCCTTGTTGCCAGGAGCTGCTTTCTTGCTTTGCATTTGACACTGTGCCCAGGGAAGTTTGTTACTGTGAATTAGCTTGCTCTTTTGTCTCCCCCAGCATGTCACATCCAATCAGACAGAGCACCAGATAGGACAGGAGGCCTGCCATGCTAGCTGGGTACATAACCAGGTTGGGAGACAATTAGCCCGCTCCCTGCGCTGGTGGCTGGGGAGTTGGCACCTCGGCGCTCTACCTTGATAAAAAGGCCGCAGTGGCTCCCCAGTCACCCCTAGTCAGAGGAGGAGGTCCTGGCATAGCGGCATATATTAAGGTCCCTCCCTTGTCTCCTCTTGGGCACCGGCTCCTTTCATCTGCTGCCTTTGGTTAAGCTTGATCCTGGTGGAGGAGTCTCAACCCGCCACGCCTTTGATCGGGTCACTTAAGTTCTTTGAATGTGCAATTTTGGGCTGAAGTTTCATTCATTCTTAGTTTACTCAGTTGCTGTAGTTGCAATTTTTTTCTTTTTCTTTTTATTCCTGTGACTGGGGCAATGCAAAGACTGCCCTAGAAATCCTGGACTGTCACTAACATTATCAGCACTTCGATCTATTGACATATAAACATTCATTTAAAGGTCCTATATTACACAAAACTGACCCTTGTGAGTTTTTCGCTGTGTTAGAACATTGTCCTCTTCAAAAATATACTTTGAGTTGTGTTTTGTTTCATTCACACATGTCTGAGTAATCTTGGGCTAATTATTGGGCTGTCTACATTTCCAAAGCTCAAAATGGTCTGTTCTACTTTGTCTACTTTGTTTGTTTTAATTACCTTTAGTTCAATAGAGTCTGACAATTCCAGATCTGAGAACATCCAAATGATTCTAGAGAAGATTTTAAAACACAATGGAGCACTTCTTGTATTACCACATAACATCACAAGGTGGAACAGAGTGTCTACCATTTGAGAGAAGAGCCTAAATATGCAGGATTTCTGTGTGTGTGTGTGTGTGGTAAATAAAACAAAACAACTTCAGGTTTTTGATGAGGAAACATCATCATAACATAAATCAGAAAATAGCTTAATATGGGCCCTTTAATATAAAACACTTAAATGGAAACAAGTGCCAAAAAAAGCTATTTTTCCCCTAAATTACAAGAACACAAATGTTTTTTTTCTGGTTTTAAGTGGGGTGGGGATATGTGATAGGTGTGGAGGGAAATTTTCTGACCACTCATGCATGCCTCCAATGCAGGACAATACAGGAGGAGGACAATACAGAACATGCAAGAATCACTCAAAATACAACTATGCTAACGATGCTAATAAGGGAAAATTACGACATGGTTTAAAGCAAATTCACTATTTTCATCACTTTTTCCCCCACAATTCTTCGTCATTCTGAAACCCATGGATACTTTCCACATGGCGAGGCAAATGAGCTCTATTTATTTTGGACGAGGAACTGCCAATAGGAGAAATCCAGTATTTTAATTAGTGACACGCTTTAAATCGCACTCTCACATCTTCAGCAGACACAATCACCTCTTGTGGAGCAAATTAAAGTGATCCAGGACAGAATCTGTTATTGAACTGGTTAATTAAGGACACTGGTGTGGTGGTCAGTGTTTGACAAAGGCTGCAGATTGGATTGAGAGCGAAGTGCTTTTGAACATTAGGAGGGCTGTATGCAGACAGGACCAACAGCACTTGATCTCCTAATCAATTTGCAAGTTGATCAAGCCTTAATTGAGTTGTCCTCTTTATTCCGCGGGGGGTTATCTTATTAATTCTGCTCACAAGTGCACTGGGAGCGGAGGAGAGGCAGAGCTCAAGAAGGCCCTGATAAGCAGGATTTTACCCTCCGTCCACTTACAATGTGCTTTGATAGTATGATTTCAAATGTTAATAATGCTATAGAATTATCTGGCAGTTACAAATTTAAGTTTTATTGTGATTTTTAGGGGTGGGTAATACTGATATAAATTAATCTCAATATTTTTTGCCATGTCCCGCTAACGTTATTCAGACGATGTTATGTCAATGCAACAGAAACATGATAAAACATGTTAGTTGACATTAATGTTATTCAGACGATGTTATGTACGATGCAACAGAAACATGATAAAACATGTTAGTTGACATTAATAAACTCTTTTTTACCTTTTTCATTGGCTCTTTGCACATCTTTTTGTATTCACTTTACATATAGAAGAAGAAAGTTGGCACGCTAACAATAACACATTGGATTTATGTAGTGCCTTTCAGGACGCTTTAGAGCGCATCGTTCATTCACTCCACACTCTCTGATGGTAATATATTATTGTAGCCACAACTGCCCTGAGGTAGACTGATGTAAACACGGCTGTCAATCTGCGCCATCGGCCCCTCCGACCGTCACCAACACACACACCACTTTCATACTAGGCAATGTGGGTGAAGTGTCTTACCTAAGGACATAACAGCAGTTTTTCCACTGCTGCCCCCCTGTGGCACCTGGTATTCCCAGCGGTCTCCCTTGTTTTATGTGATTGTGTAATGGGGTTTGAGTTTCCGGAGTTGAAGATGACATAAC
The DNA here is from genome assembly GCA_000787095.1 of Periophthalmodon schlosseri. Lineage (NCBI taxonomy): Eukaryota > Metazoa > Chordata > Actinopteri > Gobiiformes > Gobiidae > Periophthalmodon > Periophthalmodon schlosseri. The sequence continues at coordinate 25,795 of KN471715.1, forward strand.
ATTCTACAGACCTGCATCATCGGAGGCAGGGACAGGTAAAAACACTTTCTTTGTATTCTTTCTCTGCGTTATGTAAACAGTACCTAGGACATAACTCACGAATCTGAAAAGCAGCTAAATGAATCTTGAATGAATTTTGTTGCAGATTATCTCCGATTAGACCTCATTCTGTAATTTGTATAAAAACAATGAACAATGGTCATTTTAAAAACTGAACACAAAACTCACCTTTATGTTCACTAGCAAGACGTAGCCGGACCTCCTTTACTGTGGCCCGGTCCATAGCTGCCTGCACTCGCAACATGTCCAGCTCCTCTTCAAGACCTGCCCTGCAATAACAAAGATGTTTACTGTCAAATATTTACTTTCAAATAGCAAGGGAGTCTCAACAAAGGACTCCAGTAATGATTTGAACAGCCTTGTTTTTTTTTTACAGAAAATAGAATGACACCACAATGGCTAATTAAACTGTTTTTATTTACAGAGAAATCAAAGTGACAAGCAACATGAAACGCAAAGGTAGGGAAGTACAGTGTGTAGACTAGAAACTGTGCCCAATTAGTTACCTTTCCACAATTAGCTTGATTCCTGCTAAAGGCTAATTATGTGCAGCCATGCTCGAGACTTTGCACTTTAAAGTTATTATTAGGACCCTGGCTGTATTCTGCTGGGGATAGGGAGGCCCGGGGAGACGATCACACCTGATACACACACGCCTCTCCCTCCCCTTAGCTCCATGGAGTCTGCACACAGGCTGCACACAGGCTGCTGCTGCGGCAGTGGCATTCTTCCCTTGGTTAACCTCAATACAAACTCACCGTGCACTTTTTACAGTTGCTCATGGCTTTTCATGTGTGATATTTTGGTTTGTTTATATGACTGGGACAGTGCATGTTGTTGGATAGTTCATTTTAATTGCAATATTAATCTAACTTGATTATAGAAATGGGCCCATTCCCATCTGGTTCTTTATCACTCAATTGTGAGCAGTCTAAGGCAAAATGTCTACCTATCGCAGTTGACTTGCAGCACTGTTTTTAAATTATAACAGTGAAATAAGTACAGGACAGTGGGCGTGTAGAGAGGGCAAGTGAAAACTGGAAACTTTTAAGATTACACAAACATGCAAGAATCACTCAGAATACAGTTTTGAGTTAGTGCTGAGGTAAAACCATTATAAGGTTAAGGTTAAAAGTTGATTTTGCATAATACGTCTCCTTTAAATAAGACACAAACATGCCTTATAGTGCCACATTTGCATTCACTCATGTAAATGCCGGTTTACATAGCCACTGGTGAAAAACTGGGTAAAGCATCTTGACCAAAGATTCAACAACACAATAACCTACAAGAGCTGGGAATAAACTGCCGCCATTTTGAACTCTTCACTGAGCCTCTGCCGTCCCACTTTCGTGACATGGTTCGATCCAATACCGTGACCTTGTTGAAGCGATCTCTTTGTTATATATTTTATACTGGATGCCCTCCCTGAAGCACCAATTTGCCTGTGCAAGGAGAGGTACATCTCATATCCAAGAATATTGCCCCTTTGCTTTGGGCTGCATAGTTAAAACAACTGTTCAGAAACTTGTAGTATTAATCATTTAAAAGTGGTTTAATTACAAGATCTTCAGAGTTTAGCCTTATTTAGCCAGAAAAAACACATGCTGCAATTTACAAATGTGGACTTTGAATGGACACTTAAAACAGACTTGTCAAAAATGCTATGAAAGAACACCAGAACTATACAGAACAATTATTTTTAATGGAGTATAAAGGCATGTAAGGTGAAGATATTACGATGAGTTTGTATTGTCTGTAGTTCTTAGAAATTAAGATATGCATGAAAAAGAACCATACAGCATTGTACAGCCTGCAGCACTGCTCTTTTAGGCCACCCAGCAGTGGAGACGGGCTCTAATGGCTGACTGCAGCTTAAATAAGTCCACAAATGAGTGTCCCAGAGGAGGAGGAGGAGGCAGATGGATACGTGTCGCTTCTCTATAGATTTTCCTCCATAAATGAACCCAAGTCGATGAAGCCCGGCACTGCCTTATGTGTCCCGGCTGTTAATGGGACAAATGAGCTGAAATATGCAGTGTGTGTTCCAGCTCATGTTTCTCTTTTATGCCTTTTCAGATGCTGATGGTATTGATGCTACACCAAAGTTCATATACAAAACATTCCATTTTGTTGAAGGATAAGCAAGTTTGTTGGCCATGCAGGGGATTGGGTTGCAGATTGACTTCATTGGCTGCGGGCCTCTAGTTTCACATCATAACACACAGGAGATGGAGGATGATGCTCTTTCCAGTATTTGTCACTGCAGAGGTGTCATGTGCTGTGGGAGAATAACACTATGGTATTTACATAAAATGCAATTAACCATGTGTTCTTAAAGGGCCTGTACCTCATGTTCTTATCTTTTTATTTTAGCAAATTTATTATTTTTCACAAAATTATTTTACAAAGTCCTCTCGATACCGTCTGGATCTAATTATAAAGCGCTTTATAGTTGGATAATCAGGAAGTGCGCGTTAGCCTCTGAAAATTGTGACAAACCCTTCTAAACTCACTGCAGTGAATAACTAGGATGCTCAGAATGCATAAGGTAAGTGGGGAATAACTTTAGACAACCGCAAACTATTTAAATGAACTAGTTCTGTTTTTCAATTTTTTTAAAGACAGTAAAAATCAGACTCAGTGCCTTTAATTAGAAAACAATTCTAAGCTAAAAAGTCTTAATTAGACCCTTCTTTGGAGGTGGCTTAGAAACATCTCATTCAAACTCTCATCTAAATACTTAGTTCCTCCAAAGTGACCTTGTTGTGCTGATGCTCTATGCATCTGCCCAGGTGGATCAGAAATTATCAAATTGAGCCTAAACTGACAAACATGAATTACCACGCTAACACTGAAGAAGACGCCGTTTATGCATCAACTATTTGAAAGGTTAATTTCTCAAAGTCAAGTTTTTCTCATCTCTAATAATGGGGGTGGAATTTATAATTTTCAAATAATTTTGCTTCAGAACATGTTCAAATTCTTTGAGGCATTATAGAATAGAGTTGTCATTGAAAAGCAGTTACTAATCGATACTAAACTAGTACTGAAACTAGATACTAATTTGAAGAATTATTGATACTGAAAAAAACACATAATCAGGATAATATTTGACCTTCTGAACAGTTTTAGAATGATCTTGAACTCTATCAGAACAAGTATAAGACCACATGGTAACAGAATAAGTACTATAACTTTATGTTCAAATTTACATTCTATTATCTAAAGAAAGGAGTGTTTTTTCATTATCATTGTGGTAGCGAAGTATTGAGTATCAAGTCTATTTCTAAGTATCTTGGGGGGCACTTGACATCAAGATACTTTAGACCAGGGGTCACCAACCCATGACTGCATGTGGCTCTTTCATCCTTATACTGCGGCTCTGTGTGGCTTGGAAAAATAGTAATAGTACCGGTATTTAATTGAAGTGTATTTTATTTGTGTTAGTTCTTTTTTTTTAATTGTAGTTCTAAATTGGAAGATTATTGTGATCTTGAAATATTAAAATAAAATTATATTTTATTATTTTTCGTTGCTCAAAATAAGCGTCACACTCGCAGAAGCCGATATACCGCCAAAAAGCCGTGCATTTAGGCTCCGCTACACTCTGCGAAAGCCCAAAGGCGATATATGGATGACGGCTCACGGCATTTTTTGTTTCCTACATGGGTAAATTAAGTTCAGCTTTTTAATTCATTTGAAAGAGACCTTCAACTCAACGTGTTTTTTTTTTTGTTATTATTTTTTAAGAGTTCAAAATGTACAAAATGTGTTCATTACATAAATAAAATTTAATTTTCTCTGTAGCATTTCATGGATTTCATAAGCAACACACTACAGTCATTTATACAAAACGAGAAGGTAAAAAAAACCAATATATACAGCGTTATCTTCATTTTAAATGTCAAAAAGTATTTGCAGCTCCCAGTGTTTTTTTCCGTGGAAACCAGGTCACAATGGCTCTTTGGGTATTAAAGGTTGCCGACCCCTCCTTTAGACAGTATCTAGACAGTATCTGAACAGTATCTAAACAGTATCTTCAAAACAGATAGTGTCACTTTCTTGATGGTGGTCTGTTCCACTCATTTATCTGAATGTCATTTAGAAACACGATGGTGTCATGGTTTTCTTATGAAGGCCAGCAGACAAAAGAATAAGCAGTAAGTGCATAGAGTCAACATTCAGGTGTTGTTTGGTAATGATGTGGTCTGTCTCACGTCGCCCTTTTGGCCCCTTTAAAAAAAAACACCTTCTTTCTTATGCACTGCAACAATTCCAGCCCTGAGCTACGCATTTGTTGTCATTTGATCTCGTCTGGTACCTGCGCTGCACCGTACACAGCTTAGAGCACACACTTCCAGCTCTGGGCCACAAGGGTCTACACAACATCATCATCTGCGGCGCCATTGTGATTTTAGATCCTTGCCTTGTCTTGTTTCTTGCATAAAAATACGCGGACGGGGAGGGAAATGGGGTGAGAAAGCAAAAAGCACCTCTGGCATCTGATTGGCTGGGGATGGAGTCTTGTTTTTGGGGTGCGAGGTGGGGATTCCCCTATGGTTAGCGTGGAGCTGCAGGGCTGATGGTTCATGGTGCTACTTTGGCTGGGTAAGTCGCTCCTGTCAGCAGAAATGGTGACTGGTGGAGTTTGGCTACAGGCGATGCAAGGGCAGCAGCGGAGGAGATATGAGGTAAACAGGGATTCATGTGCTAACCACTGGTGGAAACAACCCAGAATAACTAAGATATTCTGTCTCTAAAAGGCTTGTTGATGCCGCTGGATATCCTATTGTGAAATAAAACAATATCGGGGAATTGAATTTAGAGGGTGTTTAAGATGGGGAGGAGGAATTAGAACGAGTCAATTTTACTTGCTTAAAGACGGGGTATTATGCAATTTTTAGCTTTTTACCATGTTATAATGTTGTTCCCTCATCAAAAACATGCCTGAAGAGGTTTAAGATGTCATCCATCCATGTTTAAGTAATTTTTGCGATCTCTCCCGGGCCCTATTCGAACCCTCCTCACGGTTAGCTGTAAGATTCTGTCCAGTGCTCAGCCCACAAGCCTACGTCACCCATGCTCCCACACGACAATTCCCCATAAATTTCCAAAATCTGATACAAAACTGTACACAACAACTCGACAAACCTGATGTGCAGTAGTTTCATTAGCGGGATGCACACTGATTGTGTTGTGATAGCGCTCTGAAGGGGGCGTTACTTAACACGGGGAGCAAAGGGAGGGGAGAGTCAAGCACGTCAAAAACGAAAGGGAAAACTTATCAAACATTTGTTTTTGGCAAATATAGCATTTTCAAAACAATAAAAGGAAACATGGTGATCTAAATATGTTATGTATTAGCGGTTAATACCCCATAGAATTAAAATGCCCCCTCTTTAAACTGTATGTAAACAGACAAAATCAAAATTAAAAACTGAATAACTGCCTAATTACACATACATTTGTAACTTAGGATATTATATTGTAACCCTTTTCATTTTAAGGTAAAAGTGACACCATAATTTACCAGTTTAAAAATTCCCCAACAGAAACTCTGAATAGGTGAAGCTGTGAATACAGAATTTTGATACTGAAACATTTGAAAGAAATATTTGTTATGAGGACCACGTAATGCACATTGGGATTAAAGATTCACGTCTAGACATCATTAGTCCTGTCAAAATAACAATAATTCTGAAGTGCGATATATCACTGAAGTAAATATAGACGATAAACGATAATATTGAAACTAATTTATGCCACTGACACAATAACCAAAAACAATTATAAATGTGCGATATGGTAAAAAAAAGGCTATAAATAACTAGCAGAACGAGACACTTTAGTAGTTTGTATCTATAATGAGTCATAGAAATTATTTATTCAATCCTCTACAGCTCAAATCTTATCATAGAGCAGGAAAAATAACAAAACGTTCCCGTCTAGTACTAGGAAAAGTATCCACGATATTAGCCCCCAAAAATTCTTCCATCTAACATATATTGAAAGTCGATATAGTATTTATCATGACAGGCCTAGACATCATTGCATAACAAAATACACCGATTACTGCGATTACAAAACCAAAATGTACAAATGAACATCATGGTTGAAGTTAAAAAGTTTCACTAAGCCTTAGCCATTTTCAAACAAAGCATTTTGCCGTAAAAAATAAACAATCGCACATGCTGATGTCTAAATTATTTTTATATTATAGACTTTTTCAACCAACATAAATGTTTAATAATATATCATATGGTGAAACTTTAAGGTCGCTCTTACATGCAATTATGCTGCATACAGAATATTATGGGATGCAATTAGTGTCACTGCATGTATGTAATTACTTAAGGGAGCTTTTTTCTCGCATAAATTAATTGACCAAATAATTAATGACATAAAAAAAACGCTCTTCTGCAGAAAACCTACTATTTGTGTAAACGTGTCCCTCCTCCAGCTCAGCCCTGGATCTGGGGGCAAAAGACCCTCATTACTCCTAATACCTTTAAGCAAATGCAGATGAAACGCGTAGCAATGGATGAACACAAGGAACACGCGGCTAAACTTTATTAAACTTAATTAGAGTCAAAGTCGCTAGCTGTGGAGCTCCATGTCAATGATGGTCACTTTTCTCCCAGTAATCGCTAGTTAATTTATGCTTTGATGTCATATACCGTGTTTATTTTGTTTACTGGGCTTAAATAATTCCTGCCTCATTTTAGCAACAGATCTTTAACAACAATTAAGTGGCGAGGACATGCAGTACAGCAGACAGATGCATAATGAGCTCCAGAAAACGATCCCTGTGTGAGTGTTTTAAGCCCACCCGGCCCGTGGTTACATGCCAGCCATCCACCACCACTAATGGAAATCTTAATCAAAACTACACCTCGGTGTCAAATGTTCAGGGAGACAGTTTCCAATTAATCTAATGAAAGGTCTATTTTTAATCAGATTTCAGTGGGCTGTGAAACCGGTGTACAGAAATATTAGACATACGGTATATTTTTAAATCCATATTTTTGAGCACACAAATCCATATGTCGTTCCTGTCTACGACTACAACCACAAAAATGTAGCATATATAGCACAGGGCCAAATACATTTAGCTCCTCAGATCAGTATCTTCAGACTGAAAATGGCTTCTGGATGGCAATTAAAACATCTATCGTCTATCAATATATCGTGGATCCCTCCTGGACAAATGAGGGAAAACCACAGACCGTATAAAGAAGTGGACAGAGTGAGTGTGACATCACCCATAGCTTTCGGCTCGTCAAATGAAGCTCATCGAGACAAGCGGTTATAGGGACGAAGTTCCATATTTGGAATTCCGACTGCGAGTATCACAGCAACCAAAGAGCCAATCCGGAGCACGGCTGTTGAAGGTAACGCGCCTTCCGTTTGGCAGGGAGCGCTTAGCAACACTGTCAATCAAACTTGTTGCTAACGCTTGTGGGAATGACTTCGGGGGGGGAAAGGGCGCCTGATTTGTCTGTTAATAATGTTCATATCTTGACAAAATAGCAAAATAAAAATACCAGAATCAGGTAGAGCGGGTTTATATGAACATTTTAGGACCAATGTAATGTAAAGCGAATTGGAGCCAGAGT
>KN471716.1:0-18649 GCA_000787095.1 Periophthalmodon schlosseri
CTGCAGCAAAACAACCCCACCACATGAAGCTGCCACTCCATACCAGTTACCACACCATCCCCATTTCACAGTTGGGATGGTGTTCTCATGGCTTGCAAGCTTCCCCCTTTTTCCCAAATTGTTTAAATGCATAGTAATCTTAATGTATGTAAACTTCTGACTTTGAAAAAATAAATGAAAAATTGTCAAAAAAAAATATCCTTCTCTCATTATTCTGGCAATTAGGAAATAGAAGTAATTTTGGTAATCCTAATTGACCTAAAACAGGAAAAGTTAGTCTGATTTAATGTCAGACAGTGAAAAAAGTGTATGTGTCTTTTTATGTATTGTATGTAAATTTCTGGTTTCAACTGTATACACCATAGATTGTATACAGTATATAAATGGACATAGCTAACCGACTGGCCACCGTGTTCCAAATAGGAAGCATGGGTGCGCTTCCGGCTCCATCGACTGTGGCTCCATTTCACTCCACAAAACGTCACCCATCTCTGTGTAACTGCTGCTGTCAGGCTCGCCATTCTGACCTTAAAATGTTCGTATAAACCCACTCTACATGATCCTGGTATTTTTTTGCTCACTATTTTGTTCCTACATTAAAGATATGAACGTTAATAACACACCAATCAGGCACCTTCTTTCCCGAGGTCGCTCCCACTGGCATTAGCAACATCTTGATTGACAGCCTCGTTGCTAAACGCCTGTCCCAAAGTCACCGGTGGTATGCTGGAGGCACATTCTATTGCTACATTCTATTGCTACATTCTATTGCTACCATGGCAACCCTCTTTTTAAACAGTGTTTTCCTTTTCATCTGAGCTGCCAGGTCTAAATACAGACTTTTTTGAGAAGACAAAGCTATTTTAGACCTAAAATTATAACAAAAACACATTCAGTTATTCTTTTACTTTCCGTTGATGCATCTGCATCCAATTTGTATTAGTAGTTATGCTCGCAAATGTAGATTTTTGACAATATATTTTTTCACAGTCAGGATAAGATTATGGTTAGGATCAGGGTTAGTTTAGGAACAGGTAGGTTTGGGTCTAGGCAAAACTGAGCTGTAATTTTTTTAGACAAAAGAAAATCCTAAATAAAAGGTATTAGTTAACTGTATTTAACGGATCACCAAAAATACTGGCAATGGCTGAACCTTAGAGAAGAAGACATACTGTGCTTGAGCCTGCTATATAGTTTTAATCTATGACACCCATGGATCCTTATGTTTTAATTTGGCCATTTTAAAAACTCAATATTGATCTTAAACTGACTTCTGTGTTAGAAAACTGCGGTGCTCAGTGGGAACTGACGTCGGCACAAACGTCATCACAACAAAGAGCCATGTAGCTGTCAGCACCTCCGATGGATAGGTGCACATCACACTAGTGAGTAGCTGATTTTTTTTTTTTTTCCATTTGTACAGAAATGACTATATGACGCTGCTGAATCCTATGTGGATCACAGATTACAAAAATAAAATTGGAGAACGAAGTAAGCAGAGAACAGGGGGCATACTGGTGGCGGTGAAAACAGGACTATAGGAAATATGGCTACTTGAAGATAAGTGATTAAAGATTGCTCAAACATGCATGATTCACTCCAAATACAACTTCGGATGAGTAAATGGTGAGGGTAAACAAATAAAGCATGGCTAAAAGCTCTAAAAGTCGATTTTGCATAATAGGTCTGCTTTAATATTTGCTCTAATTACATCTGCTGATCACGAAATAAACTCTCTCCATGGAAAATAAAGCAGCTTTGACTGACACGGAACGCCCCTGGACGAAGTGCCAAGTTTTTAGGGAGTCCCAAGATTAATTTGGTTGCAACCAAACGCTACAGGTTACGTCACACTCCCATAGTCCACTCCTATTACACAGTCTATGGCAGTGACTGGTCTATGGTATACGCCCATGGACTACTATTCAATCTACTTGGATGACAGAGGGATTACACAAATATAAGACCACATGGTAATATAAAAGAAAGAATTAATGTTGAAAATCACATTCTACTATCTAAAGAAAGAGCGTTTTTTTTTTTGTTTTTTTTGTTTTTTTTGTTTTTTTTTTATTGTTGTAGTATCAGAATCAGTATTGAATATCGAGTCGATTCCTTCATATTGTGACAACACTATAACACTATACCAAACATAAGCCTTTAGGTGAAATATGATGGAGACATATAAAGGAACATGTGAAGTTTGGCTTGAAAACCACAAAGCTGCACCTGCTCAGACCCACACACATTAAATGTCAACACAATCTATGACTTTGCTCTGTCCTGCTCAGTTTTGTATATAAGCTGCTCACTTTAAGTTTACATTTTTACATCTTCATTTTTTCAGTTGCAATAAATGGCTTTTGGGACATTTGAATGAACTGAAGAATTAGACACAGGCACAAGATGATTTTGTTCAGACAGCTTGAATGATCACAATTGGAATAAGTTGTAATTTGCAAATCACAAAGTCTGCAATCATAATTTCCTCTAAACAAAAAAAATATATATATCAGCTTTTACACAGAATAAAACAGGATAACCCTGTAGTTCAGACCTCTACAAACATGTTCAGAAATGTTCCTGTGTTTCAGATGCCCTACTTATGTGTCAGATGCCATCCTTGTATGTTAGAGATGGCCTCCCTGTTTCTCCATGGCATCTTATTCTGCGTAAAAGCTGCTAACCCTGTAGTTTAGACCGCTACAAACCTTCTGAAATGTCCCTGTGTGTCAGATGCCCTCCCTTTGTCTCCATGGGGTGTTATTCTGTGTAAAAGCTGCTGACCTAAAAACAATCACAGATATATTCGCAACTGCATTGCCTCAAATTTTGGAAATAGATTTATTTCCAAAGTCATTCAGTCATATTGTAAACTGGAATCATGACAAAGTATGAGAGATGGCTAAACTATAAAAAAGGTCACTGTGATGTCAGTGTTTAATCTGTTAGAAAAATGCCTTCTTTGGAATTGATGACAGTTAATGACATAGGCAGAGGGATTCAGTTTAAGAACTTAGCGCTACTTCCTGTTTTTTCGAACTTTTTGTTTGCTACTTTTCTTCACAAACTGCCACTTAATTGATGTAAAACTATGATACATTTTTACCACAGGCTCCATCCCACCAAAAGTATTTTTATGTATTAAAAGTTTGTTTTTTTTTTGTTTTGTTTTTTTTTATTATTATTGATCAGACCATTGATACTCAATAGTTGTGGTATTACCCATTATAGTCTTAGACCTTCTAATAGTTACAATTGGCAATTCACAAAAACATATTTGTGTAACATTAAGTCAACAAAATAACAAAATGTCTTGTCTTATTCTGTGTAAAAGCTGCTAAGCCTGTAGTTTAAACCTCTACAAACTGAATACTCTGAAATGTCCCTGTGTGTCAGATGTCCTCCCTTGCAGCTAACGCTGTAGTTTAAACCTTTACAGACATGTTCTGAAAGGCATGGGATGGGTTAAAAATGTGCAAAAAACAAAAACCATCACAATCGCAATCACAACACAAAAAAAAAAAAAAAAAATCACAATTAGATATTCCAAAATCTCTCTTTTATATTTTGGATCATGTCTTTTCAGTGTCTATACCCAAACAACAGCTGTCCACACACATACTGTTCATTCACAAAATACTAATTACAGCAACATTACAGGAGCAGAGGAGAGAGTGGAAAGTTAAGCATTAGCCACTCTAAAATGGAGGTGGAAGTGTTCCTATTGTCTTTCACAAGTCTCTGGCCACCAAATATCATATAAAACTATTAAACAACTCCATTCTATGCAAAACGTCTAAATGAAATACATAAGTCAAGACAGAGACATAATAAACCTGATTGAAATTATTCAAGATATGATGTACAAAACTTAAATTTATGTTTTGTAATACTAAACTACTACTAAACCAGGACCTAAACCAGGACCTAAACCGGAACTATACCGGGACTATACCAGGACTATACCAGGACTATACCAGGACTATACCAGGACTATACCAGGACTATACCAGGACTATACCAGGACTATACCAGGACTATACCAGGACTATACCAGGACTATACCAGGACTATACCAGGACTATACCAGGACTATACCAGGACTATACCAGGACTATACCAGGACTATAACAAGACTATTCCAAAACTAAATCCAAAACTAAACCCAAAACTAAACCCAAAACTAAACCCAAAACTAAACCCAAAACTAAACCCAAAACTAAACCCAAAACTAAACCCAAAACTAAACCCAAAACTAAACCCAAAACTAAACCCAAAACTAAACCCAAAACTAAAACCAGGACTAAAACCAGGACTAAAACCAGGAATTCTGCCATTGAGTGAACCTTGAATGTAGCATCATCATCGTATAGTTTGTCTTTCTATTAGAACTTAATGTGAATTATTTACTCAGAAAAAGACAAACTTAAATTAACAACTTTGTAACATTTCAATGACACATTTTCCAAAGACGTACAACTTTCCCTTAGCAACTTTCCCAACACTATAAAACCACACACACAATATGCACAATATGTCACAAAAGTATTCATATTGCAATACTGCCTGAAGCAATAATTGATATTAAGCCTGTCACAATAAATACTATATCAACTTAATATATTGTTCCAGCTTCAATATATTATAGCTGGAACAATATATTTGGGGGCTCATTATTTTTCGTGTGTTTAATTTCTATATGAAAGTTGGGAGATTTAGAGTATTTCTGTTGTAATACAATTACATTTGAGCTGTAAAAGGCTGAATAAGTGACTTCTATGGCTAATTATTGACCAATAATAGTTATAATTGTTGTTGGTCAGTGGAATTAAGTAGTTTCAAAATTATCATTTATCTGTCAGATTCTATTTATTATTTTAAGTCCTAAAATGGCCTAATTATTATTATTATTAATTATTATTATTCATGTTCATTTTACTTATTTATTAGGCCTGTCACAATAATGACTCTATCGACTTATCGTTCGATGAGATACTAATGTGTGCACATCTTATATTTTTACCTACAATAATGCAAACTGCAGAATAAAACAACACCTTTCAAACAATAGACAAATGAAGTCTAATTCATAGAGCTAAACACAAATGTGCCAGAGTGCATGTTTCGAATGCGTACTATTTACACAGAAGCAATGCTAATGATTACACACAATATATTTTACCTACAATTATGTCAATAGCAGAATAAACCACACTTACCAATTGAGAACAGCATCCAACTCATCAAAAAATAAGGTCCTCTACTCTTGAGTCCACCGTGGAATATTAACTCTTTGCCACGAACCACTCCGGGTCAGAGACGCCTCTAGCATAACTTGTACAAACATCCACAATGTCTTCGATCGCGTACTTCCTTTGCTTTGTCTATTTTGTCATGTTTAGAACTCAAAAACTGTTGCAAAACAACAGTGCATAAAATGCGCATGAATTACATAGTCCCTGGATCCACTCGGCTTTGTTTACGCACTTGATAAACTCCGTCTATTTATGGAAAAGCATGGCATGCGATACATCATCGTGTTCCGCTGCTCATTGGCTGTAAACGTCACTAACCTTGTGTAATGTAATTGGTTGATTCTACAAGGGGCAGAGTGGGGCGTAAACTTTCAGTCATCTGTAGCACTGATTCGCTGTCTTGGGCTCCAATAACCCACCAACCCCACCTTATTGGCCAACCTTGGTGTCAATCAGAAGCTAACACGTGTGTTTAGCATGAGAAGCAAAGTTGGCGCTATCTGGAGTTTATTATGCCTTAAAAAGAACAAAAGAAATGCAAAAAAGTGACGGAGCAGATTTCATTTTTGGAATACTTTCCTGCAGGAGATTCGACATGGCGGATCTAACTTATATTGTGGACATAATTTCTTCACTGGATTATATTGTCTGCACCTGTACGGAACAAACGAGACCGACTTTCTGGGAATATGTTGATGTTTGACAGAACCAGAGCCCTCAAAGGTAAGTGAAGTCCAAATCCAAATTTTTGACTTTTCTGTAATAACAGCTTTCTTGTCAGCACTGTGGTGATTGAGGGTGAAAATGGTTTGCCTATTCGAAAAGACGAGCGCCGTAGCTTTCATTTGATGTGTAGATTGTTTGTGTGGGTGACGCAGAAGTATATGTACATTGCTGTAGAGTTGTAAAGTAGGGCCGTCGGATCGATAACAGGTTAAAGATGTGACTTATAGTCCAGTGCGACTTATATATGTTTTTTTCTTCATTATTATGCATTTTTTGGCTGGTGCGACTTATACTCCGGAGCGACATATAGTCTGGAAAATACGGTAACTCTGCCATTTATTTATTGCAGCTCATACATTTTAACAATTTAGAATATTTTTTTAGAGATAATCCTGCTTTAGGTTTATTGTGTCAGTGGTATAAATTAGTTTCAATATTATGGTTTATAGTTTATATTTACATCATCAATATATCAAAATGTGTTATCGTGACAGGCCTGTTATTTATTTTTTTAAAGCCACAGTATGCAACTTTTTAGCCAGATAAATAGACTAAAATAAAAGCATTTTTTTCATTTTGGTTGTGTTTATTGCACTAACAAACATAGAAAAAACATTCGTCCTTACTCTGAAAGGACTTGCATCTCCACAAACCTGACTGTTATTTGGCCTTGAGAAGGGCCTCCTCCTCCTTGTTTCCATGGAAAAGTTGTTCCTTTGAATATAATCTTAGACAGTATGGCATAAAACTGATCTATCTTCATGGAGAATATTCTATGAAATCATGCAGGTGACATTACATCTCCAGAAAGTTACATACTATAGCTTTAACTGAGTCTGAAATATTGCATTAATATAAATATTGCCATACTTAAAAGCCGCACCGTATATCATCTTTTCTGTATGGTGCAGTTGTAATCAAAAGTGGCTCTTACCTTTGAGATTCTTGGGGTTGTTTTGCTTGGTCCGCGGCATCTTTCTGCCCCTCTGGTTCACAGGTACATCATGGGAAACAGGAAGGGCCTTGCGTCAAGTTTAGTCCTGGACTCAAGTCAGGAAACATCTGTAACAGGGAAAAATCAGTGAGTAATACAGGGAATCTAACCCACAGCCTCCTTACTGAGAGGAGGAGAAAGGATAACCACTCTGCCACAGTAAGGCAGACAGGTGTATCATTTAAAGGGCCCATACTAAGCTATTTTTTGATCTATGTTATAATGTTATTTCCTCATCAAAAACTTAACTTGAGTCGTCTTTCATTCACACATTTGACACACAAACCCTGCAAATTTAGGCTGAGCTCTTCTCTCAAACACAATACACTCCACCTTGTTCCACCTTGTGATGTAATGTGGTAATACAACAAGGGCTCCACTGTGTTTTTAAACTCCATACAACTTGACTAGAACCACTAGGATGATTTTAGCCCTGGAATGACCAATTTCTACTGAACAAAGGGTAAAAGGAGCTGTTAACTTGAAAACTACCGCTACATATCAGCACAAGGTGGAAGAGAGCATTTTGAGCTTTAGAGATGTAGACAGACCAATGATAAAGGGTTACTCAAACATGTTTGAATGAAACAAAACACAACTCCAGGTATGTTTTTAAGAGGGCAACAACAATATAACATGGCTTAAAGCTCACAAGAGTCAATGTAATATAGGACCTTTAACAGAGGTGGTAATGCCATGCATTTGACACTGGAAACACACAATTGCTTAATTTCATCTTTAGTTTTAAATGTATAAGAAACATAAGAGCGTCAGTATTCCTCTTGACTCATTATGAAACCTCGCAGCTGTTCTTGACTCTACTGTGGCAGAGTGGTTATCCTGACTCCTCCTCTCAGTGAGGAGGTTGTGGATTAGACTTCTGATCTTTCTGAGTGGAGTGTTCATGTCCTCCCTGTGTTACTGTGGCAGAGTGGTCACAGGCTAAGCATAGATTCTAAATGCCCCATAGTGAATGAATGATAGAGTCCATTGTCCAGATTGTATCCAACACCACCGCAGGTATAGAGTTCCTACAAACAATGTATTTGAATTTCACTATTACACAACAAAGGTAGAGAACAAAGTGTAAAAAAACAACAACATTCTAATCAATAAGCGTGTTATGTAGCTGTTATTAAACATGAGAGCAGTGCTATAGAGATTTTTATTTTATTTTATTTTCAGTTATTATTTTTATTTTATTTTCAGTTAGGAATCATTACATTTGAATTATGTAACCAAAATGTGTATGAAAAATGTCCCAAATCTAAAAAAAAAATGTTGTTGTTGCCTTTTGAACAGAATGATAGATGCTGCATGTGTTACTGCTGCAGAAGCTGTGACCTGGTCCTGAATGCTGATGTTATCTCTCCTTCCCCGACAATAAGCGCAATGTTACAGGGTTAACGCTGCTCTGTCTTCCTTTCACACAACCACAACTATCCCTTTTACACCCAAGTCACAAGGAGATCCGAAACTACATGCTAATAACCAAGACCACACAACCTCTCCGGGGATTTCTGTTTGTTTTTTATCAATATTAACAAGCCAAAACATGCAAGTGATCGTATGGGAAAGGCTACAACAGAGAGACAAAAACGCTAGTTCACTTTGCGTGAAAATAGACAGCAGCAAATTACGCATGCACCACGACTGTTCATTGATAAAAATCCTTTCTTTCTTACCGTTGCATCATAAAATTGTAGCCATCAGACACAAGCAGAATAACGCATCGCATGTACACATTAACATACTGAGAATGTTTCAATAAGCAAACATTCTTCCCTCTCTTCCAATATTACATAACTTACTA
Source organism: Periophthalmodon schlosseri (assembly GCA_000787095.1). Lineage (NCBI taxonomy): Eukaryota > Metazoa > Chordata > Actinopteri > Gobiiformes > Gobiidae > Periophthalmodon > Periophthalmodon schlosseri. Next base: position 8,792 of record KN471716.1, read on the forward strand.
CAACTGCCTGGTCGTGCACACTCTCCCGTGGCGCTACAGCAATGACATCATTCCCACGGCTCGTATTTTCCACAAAAACAAAATTAGCGATGCGAAATATGGCAACGTGCACCAAGGCGTATGCATAAAGACGGTCTCACCAGGCTCGTTTTGGTGATTTAGGTTCTGTGGATGCGCAGAGGCGACAGGAAAAGAAAAGAATTAGCTACGTACAGGTCCTCTGTCAAGATGCCAAGCGTTTTTTGAGGAAACACCCTGCCTTACACAGCGTGCCAATGGAGTGAGAACGCATCCAAACGTGGAAAATTGCCAAATAGTTGTAGATGTCGCTGAAACTGTACTATTATGTAAAAGTGTAGGGCGTTGGATGTTTACGCATAAAGACAATGACATGCAAACGTGCTAAAATTATGCTGATATGCGTAATTAGGATTAAAAAAGATAGGTGAATGCAACAAAAACAATACATGGGAATAGCGTATTTTGAGCCTGTTGCTACACGTGAACGCCCTGCGAATCACCGAGGGAGGAGCCAGGGAAAACCCCTCAGTCGCTGCAATAGCTGTGGTCTGACTCAAGTCTATTCTGAAAGCACAGCGCTGCGCTCCCAGTCTCCTCCTACGGTCCGCTGTTTATTTACCACACTGTTAGCAATGTCAGCACGCACTAAACACGCCAGGGTCACACCGAGTTAGCCTTTAGCCCCACTAGCTGCGGGAGAGGCGAGTGGGAGAGAGAAGGGCGATCCCAAGCGAGCTGAGCCGTGCGTTTGGGTGAAAATAGCTCTCACCGCTGACGAAAGGGAAGTTAAGAGCGAGCTAAAAGTGCAGGGCGAGCACACGAAGGCACACGCACGTCCGATGCAGCCACACTGACGCAAAATGACGGAAAGAGACAAGTAAACCCGTGCGTAAATACGTAAATGCGTGTTTCTGGTACTCACGGGTGCACTTTTATCCGTTGTCAGGGGTTTAAAGGCCGTATTTGTGCCCAGGACGCGCTCGGAGCTCTGGGTTTTTTCTCGTTGCTTTGCGCTGCCTCACTTTCTATTGCAGGAAACAGTCACTGACGTCAGCGGGGGTCCCGTCTCCGCCTCCAGCGACAGCGGCCACAGCGCGGCCAGGGGGTAGCGCGACGAACGAGCAAAGAGGGACTCTGACATCGACAACCTTACACTGCTCATAATAATGTAATTACTGTTGAGAAGGTAAACCAAGCATTACATCTGCACATTTGATCAAATTCACTAACAGGACATAACTAAACGTGTGCGTAATTGTCAAGTAAAAGCTAAATTGTTAAGTTGGATGCCAAAGAGATTTGTGTTGTAACCAGAGTTGGGTAGAGTAGCCAAAACTGTACGAGTACTGTAAGAGTAAGGTTATTTCAGATTAATATTATTCAAGTAGAAGTACAAAGTAGTGGTCCAAGAAATTACTCAAGTAAGATTAAAAACGTGTTTGTAAAAACTACTACTCAAGTATGAGACCTAACATTTGACTTAGCTATGTAATGTAATTTGAAGGGCAAAACATTAAATAATACAAACAAATCTGGTATTTTCAAAGGCTGGCCACAAAAATGAGACAAACTAAATCATATCTGAAGGAGCAGTGCAAGAAACACAAATCATTTCATATTGTCGACGAAGATTTTGTCACTTGTAGACTTACAGTGGTAATACCAGAACTTTTACTCAAGTAAGAGTACTGTTACTTCAACAAAAATATTACTCAAGTAGGAGTGAAAGTATGCTGCTAGAAAAGTACTGTGGAAAGTACAATTTCTATACAAAGTGTACTCAAGTAAATGCAACTGAGCACTACCCACATCTGCTAAGATGTTTCACATAATCATATAATCATACCCAGAACAGACCATTAAAATGCCCACACGTTTCCTCTTGTCGCTGCTTCGTTTCCCTGCTCTCCGCCTGTCGCTCTCCCCCCTCTCCTCCCTCTCCTCTCGGCTGGGCGCTGACGGTTTTCCCGGAGGTTCCTGGTTCAGGTCACGTTGTGGCCCTCAGCAGAGAGCCTGGGCTTCCCCGCGCTTACAGCCGCAGCAGGAGCGCTTTCCCTGGGCTGGTACACGGGCCAAACTCTGCGGGACGACATCAAATCTTCTCTGATTTCAGTTTTACAAAATAGATCGTGTTAAGGGACTGATCTGTTCTGTTGTGTTTTCGTATGCACTTTTTTTCTAATGCTGAATGTAGGCGAGAGGTCAAAAATGTTCCACAGCGGTTAGGGCTAAAACTAGACTATAATTCTCCATAGAGACAAGCCAGTGACACCAGGCCAAGTTACATGTCAGATCTGTGGAGAGGTGACACACTCACAATAAGAATGCATATTTTTCCAAGGTATTTTTAAGCACAAAAAATTTAATAAATGCATGATAGCTAAGTTTAATGCCATTCTGTGAAACGTCCCAGGCAAAGTATTGCCATCTCCATGGAGACAAGAAAAATTCTATTTTCTCAACTCAACAAAAGTTGGATTGTCTTTCCTATTTTTTTTTTTTTTTTTTGTGCATTCTATGTGCATAGGTGTGTTAGTTTCAGTGTAGTTAGCTCCTCCCTTCAGATAGATATAAGGCAGTGTCCACCAGTAATCTGACCAGAACTGAAGAAGCAGCTTGGATGAGCGGTGAAACATCTTCACTGTAAAACTTTTGTCCAATGACAATATCCAGACAATATTATGGCAAAATGTGCCTTAATGTTTTTATCACGGTTCAGGTTTTCTACAAACAGCAATGGACCGTAAAACTAAACACAAAAAGTGCCGAAATGTCAATTTATATAATGTGCTCCCTTTACTCTGTGCCCTTTATGCCCATTTTAATTGTTTTATTAATTTAAGAATACATACTTGATAATTTTGCATACCTCCAAATTGACCGAGATTCTGTCTATTTATTTTAGTGTTAAATTATGGCTTATTAAAAGACTGTATTGTTTATGTTCACCCTATCAATTTTGTATTTGAAAAGAGAACAACCTAACTAAATTCACAATCGTGACAGCTCAATATAAGAAAGAAAAAAAAAAAAAAAATCATATGTTTGCCGTAGCACCCTGCCATATTCATATTTTCTTTTATCTCCCTCCTCTCTGGACTAATTTTACCCAGTGTCCAGTGCCCTCCTCCACTATCTCTGTGCGTGGTCAGTCAGTGAGTTTGACTGGTATGAATCAAATAAGCCAAAGGTCCAGAGGTATTTATGGACCTAAAGACCAATATAGCCCCTAGTTAAATGTGTACAAATTATATTCTATAGAATCACTAGGCAGAAGGGAAGAGGGATCATCACGGAAACATCAGAAGAGAGGGACGGAGAGGGAGGGAGGGGGAGAGAGAGAAGGAATGTAAAAGGGAGGAGAGATGGAGGGGTAATTAGTGATTAGCAATGTGATGTCGGTACTATGGTGGAAACTGTCTCAAAAGTTTTTTTTATTAATTTAAAGAGGCGGTATTTTACTTCTGTGGGGTATTACCTGCTAACAATCCTCGTCCCATCACAACACAATCTGCATGCATCCCGCTAATGAAACTACTGCACATCGCATCAGGTTTGTGAAGTTGTACTGCATTGTTTTTGTTACCCCCTCTTTAACATACATTTTTATTGTAGTTAGTAATAATATGTCAATTACGTTACATTTACATTGTAAACCACAATATTGATTTAAAAGAGCTTAAAAATAGAAACAAGTCCATTGACTTCTGTTCAGAATTGCAGAACTACCCCGTCTCTTCATCAGCACTTCAGCATTAGCAGCAGATACCAGACAAGACTTTTTTTAAAATAAATATCTGTCTTAATATTATGGTTTGGTTTCTCTCTTCTATTTAAAGGGCCCGGATTATGCGATGTTTTGTTTTTTTTCATTTAGACATCTTTAATACATAAACCTTGCATATTCAGGCTGAGCGCTATTCCAGCTTGTGATGTCATGTGGTAATGCAGGAAAGGCTCCACTGTGTTTTAAACTCCATACTCCTTTATTACAATCATTTGGATAATTTCAGATCCGGAATTGCCAATCTCTACTGAACAAAAGTTAAAAGGAGCTGTTAACTTGAAAATGGCCATTTCATGACATCACAAGGTGGAATAGAGCAATTTGAGCTTTGGAGATGTAGTCAAACTAATAATGCAGGCTTACTCAAACATGTGTGAATGAAACAAAACAACTTCAGGTATGTTTTTGATGAGGTAACATTATAATATGGCTTAAAGCTCACAAGAGTCAATTTTGCCTTATATAGGACCTTTAAGTTGATGTTTTAGGCTCTGACTCACCTGCTCTCAGCTCAAAATAGCTCCATGAAAACAGAACACTGAACACAGTGGTACAAACTCAAAACTTTTACAGAACATGACTATAACAACATGCAATACTTAGTGTTTTATAAATTATGCTATGACGCTGCACGGAACAGTTAAATAACTTATATAACTTTTCGGTGGAGGGCCTGCACTGTTTTTCTCCATGGAGATGTTATTAATTGCTTTGCCTGGAATGTTCGATAGTATGAAATTAAATTTATCTATGTTGCATTTGTTAAGGTTAAGGTACACTTTATTGTCCCTGTACGGATATCTGTCCTTTGCATTTGACCCATCCTTCAGTGTCTACCTTAGCTGGAGGATTCAACCTATTGTGCATAGACACGGGAGTCAAATCGGGAACGTTCTTGGTGTGAGGACAGATTGCTAGTTACTGTGCCATGTTTTTGTGCTTTAAAGAATACTTTGTAAAACATGCATTCTTACTGTGAGTGAGCTTGCCTCTACACAGATCTGAACAGTAACTGGGCCTGGTGGCACCACTTGGTTTGTATGGTTATTGCCATACTGTGGAACATTCTATACATACCAATAACATATGTATCCATGGGGGTATGCAACTGATTGACGTTTCACTAGAAAAGTTACATTATAAACATTACAACTATCTGTTGGCCTCTTAGTGACTTAAAGAGGGGGTATTTTGCTTCTGTGAGGTATTAACTGCTAACACATAACATCTTTAGATCATCATGTTATTTTTTATGGAGACCTGTTGGAGCATGGATGATGTAGGCTTGTGGGCAGAACATTGCACAGAATCTTACAGCCAACCGTAAGGAGGGTTCGAATAGCGAGAGATTACTGAAATACTCAAACATGCATGATGACATCTAAAACCTCTTCAGGCATGTTTTTGATGAGTGAACAATGTTATAACATATGGTAGAAAGCAAAACAAAAAATTATTTTGCATAATACCCACTTTTTAACATGTTCATTCACTTATGTATTCTTTCTTAATTCCTTCTCTGTTCCCTCTCTCTTCTGTATCCTGTTTCCTCTCTCCTCTGTATCCTCTGCTTCAGGGATGCGCACAGATAGAGTCCAGGTGCTGCTTGAGCACCTGCTCATTTGATTTAAGTGCCATCGTGGTCAACACATTTTCTTGGTTTACTACTGAAGCAGATGTGTAAAAGAATGTTACTGTCGTTTCGCTCCCCTCTCTCCTGCCTCTTGCTCGCTCATGTGTGTCTGCCTGTCACAGCTTCATATTCCACGTGTGTCTTAATAGCACATAGCACCAAATCAAATACTGTAGGAACAGTTTAGAGTCCATACAGTTCTACAGAATCTAAGCTTTTAGCCATTTTTTGGACAATCCGCCTCTTATTCACTTATGCAATAATATGTCCGTAGATTCAATAGCATGAGTATATCTCACTGATGCGTGGCACATATCTCGGAAAAGATTAGTTGAATTCTCATAAAAACAAAGGGGATCTCCTTTTGTGCGGGACTCACAGGCACCACACAAAAACAAGCACACAGCCTCCATGTCAGAGCTCCACACACAGCCCCATGTCAGAGCTCCACAGCCCCATGTCAGAGCTCCACACACAGCCCCATGTCAGGGTTTCATACACAGCCCCATGTCAGAGCTCCACACAGGAGTAAAGTGCTTGCGGAGGTTAGCTCACCACTTGGATGTCCAGTTTGCTCCGTGGCTCTTGCAGGGAGGCTAGGGAGTGGAGAAAGGGGAACATGAGAGGTTGAGTGTTGGCCCAGCAGCTGATCAGCAGATGCACTGCCGCACACCGCTCGTACACCGCCCTCCACAGGGCAGAGTCAAGAGTCAGGGCAGAGTCAATACTGGCCCAGTACCTGAACACACACAATGTATGAAGCAGAGACATTAGCAGATGGGTTTTGTCCAACTGATGCTAATAGATATTGTTGTACTGAAGGTAATTCAACAGAGGTGGAAAGAGTACTGAAACTTTGTACTAAAGTAAAAGTACATGGCTGAAAAGTATTACTACCAAATTTTTACTTAAGAAAAAGTAAAAAAGTAATACTATTACTAAATACTACTCTAAATACTAGGAACCAGTTACATTTTAAGGCAAGGTTATTGGCATTTGGCATTAAAAAAACTTGATTATTATTACTGTTATAGAACTGAAATTGTTTTAAACCGCAATTTGCATATCCTCTGAGCTCTGTCCAATCAGAGCAGGCGATGTAGTGTGTTTGTAAGTACAGAAAAGAGCCAAAACAAGTGAGACAACAGTGGACAGGGCCGGTTGGGACTTGGGCTGTACTCAATTACATTTAAAACCACAATCAAATGTACAAATTAATTAGAATTATATGCTAGAATATACTCAGGTTCAAGGACAAGTACAAGTACAAAATGTTTAAATCTACTCAAAAAGGCTTACCCAAAAACATATGCTGAACAACAGTAACTTGACTATTTGTAATAATTATAATAATCAGTTATTGAAATTCAAGCTATAAATTGGTCAAAGAAAAAAGCTGTGATTGCAGCAATTTTAAATAGAGCATAAGATCTGAGGTGACAAGCTAAGCAAACTGGTCAACTTATATAAGCATGAATTTCTCAAAACAGTACTGTTTGGATGGTTTATAACATGATAAATAAGCTATATGTTCACTGTTTTCTCTTAAATCCTCTATTACACACAACTGAGGTTTTAACCATGTTATAGTGTATACCACATTGAAAACATACCTGGAGCTGTATTTTTTATTTATTTATTTATTTTCACACGTTTGTATTATTAGGCTGTCTGAATCCCCCAAAGCTAAAAATGCTCCGTTTTATAACTGCTGGAGAACATGTCAAAAGATTATGATTTTTTTCAATCCTGGGTTTGATCCAGTATGGCTGACTTCCTGTAGGGTTTAGGGTGGGGCCATAATATCATTTTTTACATGTCCTGACATGACCTATGATGCTAAGTTTCATTTGTCTACAATGACATTTTTCTGAGGCGGGCTCCCATAGGGGCAATGTAAATCGATTTTTGAGGTGGCGCTACTGCACCTAGTTTTTCAAAATTGTACAAATACAATAAGGCTTTCACACGAGTCGCTGACTCGCACGAGTCGCTGACTCACTCTCCTCGCTGACTCGCTCTCCTTGCAAAATGTATGCTCAGGCCCTCAATATATTTGATATATGATATATTTTTAACCTTTAAATATGACTGTATATCCATTACAGTTGCCATGAATACATAATGTCTTACAATTATTGAGAACATTACAATTTAAAGCCTCTGTACCAGATTTTTAGCGTGCAGTACTTTGTTGAAATGGTGTTTGCGGCGGCGTATCGTAAAGGGGTAGGTGGGAATCAGCCCCCATTGTTCTCTGCAATTTTCCAACCTGGAAGTTAACAGACTTGTTTCTTTTATCAAGTGATTTTAAATCAGTATTACTATTTAAAAAGTCAAAAATATAACAATGATCCACAGGTGTTATAGAACTACATATAGCAGAGAAAAGCACAGTGTCATGTTTAAGGAATAAATGGACTCTTTGTTCTTAAATATTACATTATAGAACACACCGCTTAATACAGAGGATTCTCAGGACATTGTGTTTATTTGAGATAAATATGGCAACCTCTTAATAAAAATGTAATCTTCTGTATGCTTCTGCAGTTGTCCATCATCACTATTTTCCCTCCTCACATTGCATGATGTGAAAGAAGAAACATGGTGAAACACACACAAAGCAGCCCAACATGGTTTATCATAAGACCAGTGTCAACTCCTGAAGACAGGAGAATTGTCTCAGATCACAGCAGTTTCACCTCTAGTCTGAGTGAAATGAGCTGCAGACATCACTGGGTTAGGGTGCTCTATAACAATGATTCACAATGAGTGGGCCAGGGACCAGAAGTGGGTTACAGTTTAAGTGGGCTTTTGCCAAAAACAATGTTTCATTGAAAATAAGAATAGAATATAGAATATGAGAATAGAAGAGGCAGCTTTTACAATGGATCACATGAATGTTTTAACTAAAAAACATAACATTTTAAGGTTATTCTGGTCTCCTGTGACCCTAACAACCTGTCAAATTATAGTCACTCCTAAAACATTATAGATTTAGCTCGGCAAAAGCAACAATGTAACAGGATGAGCTGTAGCAGGAGAGTAACTGTGACTGTCTCAAGGCCGTGTGTAATTACACATTCTTTTCTCTTCTTGCCATTCCTTGACATAGGCAGAAGTAGCACGTTATGTGGGTTATGTCAAAGGGGGAAGGGAGTGCAAGCATTTTAACTCAACATTGATGTGCATTTTATACCTACCACTTTTTAATGGCAGTAGTGGTTTTATTTTATTAATGTACTTTTTTGTGCTTTTTTATTTTATCATTTAAATTCTTGGAATGAGGAATTCTCATGATATTTGAACTTGTAATTTGTGGTACCATTTTGGTACAATTCACAAAACCTGCAAAAACAAAGAGTTAGGGACAAATGGTGTTTTTTGCACAGCAGTACACAGCTCAAGTTGGTATGTTTGAGATTAGCAGCAGGAGTGCAGAAATGTCAGTTTCTGCCATGAATTTCATGGACTCTGGACAAGATTTTTTTTTTTTTTCAACAAAAATTTAAAAAAAGTTACATTTTGAAGTGTGAAGAAGACAAGCTTGACTTGTGACCCCTGACCCTAACAACAACCTTTTCTGTGGGGGCTGTCATATGCACAGCTAAACACAACTGTTTTGTACATTGTCAGAGTTGAGGCCTGTCTCACAAGTTTAGCTGAAGGATTAGACTTATTGTGCATGTTTTGGGTTAACTGAGCAACATGCAAACTCACAGAGAAAAGCCCGGTGACCTGGGAGTCGAACACAAACTGGAACCTGTGGCCAAGAGCAGACACAGTGGCCTACCCACTATATAATTTTACACTGAATCACATGAATGTTCCACAAGGACCGAGAGAAGAGGTAGGTTTTACACTGAAGCAACCCTCTCCATTTGTCCAGGCTGGGGACTAGCACAAAGGGACTCACAGTGCCCCTTTGCAGCTGAATTAAAACCACCGACCAAACAACAGAACCAGGATGCTGTTCCTGGGCTGGATGGGGCCTTTCTGTGTGGAGTTTACATATTCTCTCAGATTCTGCTTTAGGTGCCCTGGGGGGAAAAATACAAATCACACTCTCAAAATATGGAAAAGCTACCTCAAACAGCCATGCTCACCTTCTGCTCATGTCTTCTCCACTTTGAGGGTCTTTGTCCATCTTGACAGTTAAAGGATGGTGTTTATGACCTGTGACCTTCTCTGACTCTACCTCTGACCCTATAATAATTATTACCACTACTGCTAGCACTAATGCTACAGCTACTGTTAACATTACTCCTACTATATAACCCTCGTCCATGTTGAAGAGCTGCATCCATCTTTAAGCCCCCCTCGCCCTATAAAAATACTACTACCATTGCGACACCTAATGCTACTGCTAGTACTAATCTTACCACTCAACCTCCATTCAAATTGAAGCCCCCCTCTT
>JACM01042373.1:0-10741 GCA_000787095.1 Periophthalmodon schlosseri
TGTACCTGTACTATGCATCTTCAAGATTTTCTTTTTGTAATATAGAAAATTGAGGCATATTTCCACCTTTATTTTATCTTAAGTAAAGCAATGCATTTATATAAAATTGTTCTATAAAATAATTGTATTTGGCCAACATTTTTCTTATTTCAAAACCACAAATGTTTGAAATCAAATGTACTTCAGCTGTTGACTTAAACTCCTGTGGCCAATTAATTTCTTTCCTTGATAAAATAAAGTTAGTTTTACTCCATTCACCCCAATGAAACAAAGTAAAATAGTTTATAAAAACAGATTTAAAATAAGAAATAAGAAATATGAAACTAATCCAAAATGTAAAACATTTTTTATTGAGACAAATGAACAGAACCGACTGAAGGACTCAGTCTTTGTTAAAATAAAATGGCGGAAACTACATTCGTACATCAGCTCCAAATCAGCTCCAAATCTCCTCAATACATTTCTTTATTTTACAATGAGCGTAACAGCATCTGAAACTCGGGTTTTTGTGAACGACGAACAGGTCAAATGAAACTCTTAAGTAACAGACTGAATTATAGCTTTGTATTTTTATTTAATGTTGGATTTTAGTCTCAAGTTAAACTTTACTGAGGTAGAGTCACTTTTAGGACAGAGGATTTCTCAGGGAACAAAAATGTAAAAAATACTTGTTAAGATTTACATTGCAGTTACATTCACAGTCTCACTTTTTGTTCAACTGGTTTAGTCCTGAAGTATAAGATTAAGACCTGGTTTAGTTCCATTTTAGGCATTTTCTAGACCTTGGCAAGACCTTTTTGGACCTAGTTTAAACCTAGTTATAGTACTGGTTTAGAGACCTTCAAATCCTCCTTTAGTCTTACTTTAGTCCTACTTTAGTACTTGTCATGTCCTGTTTTAGGGCCCTAAACCAGGACTAAACTAAGTCGAAACTGTGTGAACAGGTTTTCAGTCCCTGGTTCAGTCCTCCAGTATAAGATTAAGACCCTGTTTGGTTCTAGTTTAGGTATTTTCAAGACCTGGGCAAGTCCTGGTTTTGACCTTTTTTGGACCTAGTATAAACCTGGTTTAGAAACCTTTTTAAAAACTTACTTTACCCCTAGTTTAGCCTTGGTTGAGTCCTATATTAGGGCACTAAATCTGGACTAAATCAATCATCTATGAACCTGATTTTAGTCTCTACTTTTTGTCCCTGGTTTTAAGTCCTATTTTAGTCCTGCCTTAGATTTGGTTTTAGTACTGGTTTAGTCCCTTGTCAAGTCCCTGGTTCAATCCCTGGTTTAGAACTGGCTAAGCCTTGGTCCTGTGTGAGCTGACAGACACAGAAAACCACGAGAGACTAAAGTCCAACACTTTTCAGATTTTGGGAAATATATTTAAAATTTAGCTTATTTTAACTTTTCACAAGCTTCACCTCGACCAATAACGTCCCTTTTGACCTTTGCTACATTCAGTCATCACAACTAGGTGGTGCTATCCCCACAAAATCCAGTTTGCTCACAATAAGAATAATTATCAGACCTCGGACTGATTTAAACTCTAAAATACTGATTTATTTCATAGATAATTCTAAATTTCAAAGTCTGACAGAAACTGATATTTTGAAAAGAAAATTTGACGTCAATCACAACTTAAAAATCGTTAAAACAACCTAGAACAAGGACAGACAGTTACTAAAGCAGAAGTCTGAAGCAAAAATATAGAATTAATATTTATAATCATTTAATAATAATAATAATAATAATAATATGGCAATTTGTTCAACGTAAAAAACCCAATTAAACTTTGTTGTTAGTTCGAAGTGGCATCAGGCGCTTTGGCGAGAAGAAAGGGGCCAGACAGAGATAATGCCCAGGAACGGTGAGGGGAGGCTGGGGTGAAATAGGAGTGGGACTGGGGGTTCTTGGAGGCCTTGTCTGGATCACGGACCTAGTCCCTGCGTCTAGTCCAAGCCCCTGGGTCTATCATCCTTGGTCCTGATCCTAGCCCCTGGGTCCATCGTCCCTGATTTAGATCCTGGAGAGAGGGGAGCAGGGCAGAGTGTACCCACGAACGGTGAGGGGAGGCAGGAGTAAAATGAGAGAAGGGCTGGGAGTCCTGGAGGTCTGGATTAGTCCTGGGTCTATAGTTCCTGGGTCTATAGTCTCTAGATCAACCTTGTGCAGATTTAGGGTCTTGGGTCTGTTTTTGGGTAAGTTACAAAATGGTGGCGTTGGGCTGTCTTCTAAGCAATGCTTGGTGTTGCCTGATCCGTATCACTTATATTCTTCTATGCAATGCTTGGTGTTGCCTGATCCGTATCACTTATATTCTTCCTATGCGATGTTGGTGTTGCCTGATCCGTATCACTTATATTCTTCTATGCAATGCTTGGTGTTGCCTGATCCGTATCACTTATATTCTTCTAAGCAATGCTTGGTGTTGCCTGATCCGTATATCTCTTATATTCTTCTATGCGATGCTAGCTGTTGCCTGCCAAACCTGTCTCACATGGATTCAAACTCGTCGATGCGCTGTTTGGTGTTGCCCTGCCTAATCTGTTTCAGCGTTTTGTACTTGTCACGTCCTGCTTTCACGTTCTCCGCGTGAAGGACATCATTTTGGGTTTTCTTTGTTTCATCTCGAGCCTCAGCCAATTCTGAGCTCAGCGTCTGGAAAAGAAATTAAAAAACAATAATACAATATTTTGTAGAAATCAACATCTACAAAATGGTTAAACCCAACACTACAGTAACTGAGGACAGGTTCAGTATAATTTTGGAAATATTTAAAATGAACATGTCAATTATACAAAAAAAAATTTCTGGTAATAAATGGATTCAGTTTAATACTCCCTTTTGTGCTGATTTTGTATGACTTACAATAGTGTCCATGCCATACATTCTATATCATCTATATCTATACTAGTAATTATACACTTATTTTAAGAACAAAATGTCTAGACTGTATGACAGTTAAGCCACGTTGTTTATTTCAGCGACATTAAAAAGTCATATGATTCAGTTTGGATCGGGTTTAGTCCCCGGGTTTAGTCCCCATATGCAGTTATGGTTGGTCTGGTAGACTTATTACAGATTAAATCTTACCTGTAGTTGTTTCTTGACCCTCTCGTTCTTCTGAGCCTCTGTCACTCGCGCCTCTTCGCTTCTCAGATCAACATGGCTGACTCCTTCATTGGACAGCTCCGCGCTTGCCTCCGCATGGTTCTCATCCTGCTCGTCATGTTCCGTCTCCGTGTGAGCTGGTACCACAGCGACAGCTGTCTTTAGCTCCTCCTTTGTCTTCTCCAGGTCCTCCTGAGCTGACAGGGCCTGCAGGGGGCAGTATAGAGCGGTTAGCAGTAGACAGTTATGTCTCCTGACCACCAGAGAGTGGGGCTGAAACAAGCCTCGGGGTCTAAACATGGCCGCCCACTGAAGTCAATAGGCCGTGCTCAATGGCGCATGTCACGAGTTTAGCCTTTAGCGGTAAGTACATCCGTTCCTGCCCTGCCCATGGACCATGCGCAGCTGAGCTACCCCCCATGAGGCTTTGAGCAACGACAGCGAGCGGATCGGCTGCGAAGGAGGAAAGAGAATAATAAATAAATTACAAATTATTATCATAATGTTTATGCTTCCAGGGCGCTTTTGAACCATGTTCTAATCCTGTGGCTCATTCACAACAGTTGGGCTCGTTCACATCGCTCACATACTCATTCATGTTGTACCACATGATCGCTCAAACCAATCAGCGCTTGAGCTTAGTTGGAGCGGACACAGAGCGTAGCCCGAACGATTAAAAAGCTTTTTTTTAAACAGACGGATTTTGAGCTGAAAAAAAGTTTATGATTTGAATAAAGGTAAAAATCGCCACAAAATTCGACCTTTGTGAAAGTTGTAGGTGCCCTGTCAGTCCCTGTCAGCCGAACACGGCAGTTTGTGATTACATTGCGCTCTATGAGAAAAATCCTTTCTGGGGCAGGAGGATTTTTTCGTTGTAGTGCCAATGAGTGGCCATTAATCCAACTCGAGACAGCTCTAAGCAGCAATAACCCATCCAGTTATTTTAATAGATCCATGGGCTGAAAGCACTGAATGTCATCCAGGATTCATAGAACCATAGTTACATATGTAGCTTTCGCTTACATAAGAGCAGGTGGTAGTTATTACGGTGTTCATGTGGTCCTCAAGAACTCAGGATTCCGAGGTGAAATGTCAGGGTTCCGAATCTGATGTATTCATGTGCTTTTATCTTGGAAAGTTGAGATTTTGATGTCACCAACAATAAAATCATTGTTCCTCATTAACATTTAATAGAGCTAACAATAAGATTTGTTGTTGTTAGCCTTCTCTGAACGTTAACATGATTTGTTTTTATTAGTTACATAGGTAATTACTGAAACAGCTGTAGTGTTGAGTCTTTCCTGCAAATGTGTTGCTCTTATGATATGGGTGATATATGGGTTAACCCCTAAATGTAATAAAGAGCTCAAATTTCTGAGATAAAAAAGAAATGGGCTGATTTTTGTTCATCTGCAGAGCAGGTAACGTCAGATGCAGAAGTCGGGCAGAAGGTTTTGACCCGAGTTAATTTTCTGACTCGTGCTGTGTTCATGTGCATTTTTCATTTTCCCTGAGGACCACATGAATGCAGCATTAGTTTGGTTACTGGTTTGGTTGGTTAGTCGTTATTTGGCTGTCTGCAGATACGTGCAGGCTGTGGTTTAGCTGGTTGGTTGTTAGCCAAATAAACCAAATAAACCTACCAACAACCATATAAATTGTTTTGTACCTTGTGTTGGTTTGGTTAGTTGTTGGTCTTCTGTAGTGTTTATGAGCAGGTTATGGTTAGTTTTGGTGCTGGTTTAGTTGTTGGTTTATTTGGTTTATTTGTCAGTTTGTACCTTGTGTTGCCATTCTGTGGCCTCCTCCTCTTTCTTCTTCTTGGCCTCTTCGAGCAGAGCAATCTTTGCTGTAAACTCTGCCAGCTCCGCCGCCTGGAACAAAATACAAAGCTCAGATCAGCTGTGGTTTATACGAAGAACATATCATTAATGAACTAAATGAAAGAAAGAACCCAAAGCACAGCAGGGCTCCAGAGAGGATCTAAAATGGTAGATTTAAGGTGCACAAATGAAATGTCTATTTGAGTTGTAGGTTGTAGGTTACTGAGCCCGGTTTGGTTTTGTCTAAATACAGAACATGTGGACGGCACATCACAGTTTGTCCCTGGGCTGGGGTAGTAGTACTTGCAGTACTTCTAGTAGTATTTCCTCACCAGAGTCTCCTGGTTCTTCAATTGTAGTAGTAGTAGCATTTGAAGTATTTGTAGTACTTTTAGTACTTGTAGTATTTCTCACCAGTGTCTCCTGGTTCTTCTGTTGTAGTAGTAGCAGCAGTAGTATTTGTAGTATTTGTAGTAGTAGTAGTAGTAGTAGTAGTAGCAGTAGCAGTAGCAGTAGTAGAAGTAGAAGTAGAAGTATTTCTCACCAGAGTCTCCTGGTTCTTCTGTTGGTCAGCCGCCTGTTTGGCAAGCTCAGCTTTGGCCTCTTCAGCCGCTTGTCTGTCTCTCTCCAAACGCTCCGCCTCTTCCCGAGCTCTCCTCCTCTCCTGCTCCAACTCCAACGCTTTACGGGTCTGCTCCTCTAACTCTGAAAATAACACACCGTGTCAGATGCCCTCTACCTTACACTTGCATGTAATGCACTTTACTTGTCGAAGCCTCTCAAAGTGCTACGCTGTAGTCGTCATTCATGCACCACACTCTATGGTGGCGATACTGTTGCTGAAGCCACAGCTGCCCTAGGACAGACTGACAGAAGTGAGGCTGCCAATCTGCACCATCGGCCCCTCCCACCACCAACACTCACACACCATATTCATACTAGGCGATGTGGTGAGTGGAGGCTACATAGAATCGTTCCTCTGACCTTCAGATTGGGGGACCACTGCTCCAGCCACTGAGCCACTGTTGCGTCTCAGATGCCTTCCCGTACCTTTCTGTGCCTTCATGGTCTGCTCTTCGATCTGTCTCAGTCTCTCCATCAGTTCTTCTTTCTCTCTTTCGATTCGCTCCTTCTCTTTCTCAGCCATTTCACGTTTCTTCTTCTCATTCTCGAGCTGAGCCCTGAAAAACAAATCGCATTTAAGTTAAACCAGGACTAGACCAGGACTAGGCCAGGGCTAGGCCAGGGCTAGGCCAGGGCTAGGCCAGGTTGAAATAAGGACTAAACCAGGACTAGACCACCATATCCATTTTTAAAATCTTTTTAGTTTGGGGACAAATCATTAACTTGGTTTATTTCTAGACCTTGTTTAGTTCCGAGAATCAGAATGTGTGCTGTTAGCCTGCTAGTTGTTGTTAGCATTACTGTCATGGCTCTGGTCACAGGGTTGTGAAAAGTGCTTATAAAGAATAATTGGGATGCTCTGAAAGCATAAAGTAAGTGAGGATTAACTTGGGACCACTGCAAACCGTTTAAAATGAACTAGATCTGTTTTTCATGTTTTTGAGAAAAAAAATCAGGTGCAGAGATTTTACATCTCACCTCTCCATCTGCTTGTGGTGCTTCTCCTCTCTGGCCTGAGCCTTCATCTGCTGGACTTCTATAGTGTCTGGCTTCCTCCTCCTCATGTACAGCTCATGGTTCCCCATACACAAAGACAAGATCCTTTTGTTTATGCGGAGACGGGGGGCATAGAACACAAAATCCTACAGAAGAAAGATAAATATATGACATCACAAACACGACTAATACTTTGCAGCTGATGCCACCAATATTCCCTGGGGGTGTGATGCTAACTGTTGGCTGTTTTGTTAGACAAGTCAGAGTTCTCAAGTGGAGTTTGTTGTGTAACAGTCAGAGTGCAGATTTGTTGACCTGGTTTATGATTAATATCCCTGATTACTGGACCTATCCACATGACACAAAACTTGCACAAGTATTTATTTATACTTCTCTGTCCGTATAAATAAAACAAAAGTCACATGATTTTTTTTTCCACAATAGCTTCAAAAAGTGGTGCCATTATTCAACCTCAAAGACATGACTTGTCAGTTGAAAGGACTTTAAAGGTCCTACCCTATGCAAAAAAAATGTTTTTTCATGGTCGATGACGATACCAATTGTTTAGAATCCAGAGCAACCAATGGCCAATAAGCTCTGTCGATATTTTTGGGCCAATATGTGGGGCCAATTTTGATTATTTTCCCCAAACTATAGTAGAATAAAATTCAAATCTGTCAACTGGACAAAAAGTAGGAGTGAAGACATTTTGCTGCTCATCCAAGCCACTTCTTCAGTTCTGGTCAGATTACTGGTAGACACTGCCTTACATCTGAAGGGAGGAACCTGTAGGGCTAGCCAGAGGGCACCCATCAGGCACACTTCACACTTAGTGTAACTCATTAGACCTAGCCTACAAACAAACTGTAAACAATAGGCGTGTTTCTTTCAAAAACGGTGAATCTCCCATAGAGTTATATAAACCCCACCCTCCATCTGAGATTATGACATCATCACATTACATGAAGGTAAAGGTGTATTAAAGCTACATACCGGAGCTTTCTTATCGATGGGTTTGATGGTGAACTTTTTGTCGTTAAATGAAATATTTCTAATTTCGCTCCAGGGAAAACCGATCTTTGGCGTCAACCTAAAGACACACACACAAATAAAATAGTACATTTTTCAAAGTAAAAAACTATATATTATATAGTAACTAGTGTTGTCACAATACCAAAATTTCAAACTATTTCGATACTAGGGAACAGACTCGATACTCAATACCGATTCTGATACCACGATGATAGTAAAAACACTCCTTTTTTAGACAATAGAATGTGATTTGATTATATCTGTGTAATCCCTCAGTCGTCCAGGTAGGTTCCATAATGGTCCATGGGCGTATACTAGTGCATGTGTCTTATACTTGTTCTAATACATCTCAAGATCATTCTAAAGCTATTCAGGAAAGGTTCATTTTTGTCTTGTGAATGGGACTTTTTTAGTATCGATACCTGCGAACAAGGAGTATCTAGTTTCAATATTAGTTTTAGTATCGATTAGTATCTGATTTGATACTTTTGACAACCCTAAGAGTAATAGTGTTTCACCAAGTAACAATACAGCTTGCTAGACTTAAAGCCATCATAAGAGGGAGCCAAACTCAATAACTTGTGTCTGATTCAGTCCTGACTAGTCCTCAAAGTATTTCATAGACACCTAGTCCCTGAGTCTACTGCTTGTATTCGTCATTATTCAGGCATTTTCTACCATATTTTACACTTTAAAGTAATATGTCTCTTATACCTGGACACTTTTGTTCCTGCAGAGTTCGAGGCATTCAAGAAATCGTAGTTAAACCTTCATTTGACAAAATAAAAAGGTGTCATATATTTCTATTAGTCCAATAATTTTGAGACTCTCTGCCGCCGCCCTCTCTGCCGCCGCCCTCTCTGCCCTCTCCTCTCTGCCCTCTCCTCTCTGCCCTCTCCTCTCTGCCCTCTCCTCTCTGCCCTCAACTGAAATGAAGATGGTTTAAGCAGATCAGTTTTATTTCTCTGCTGAGGATTCTCCTGCTGCTGGAAAACTCATCAGGAAGCTGGCAACACGGTGGACATCTTCCAAAACATGTTATTATTCTGTATTATGATAGTTTGAAGAGTTCTGAAGTTAAACAAGGAAAAATGGCATCAAGAAAGAGCCTGGTTTTGTCCTGATTCAGTCCCTGGGCTTACTTCAGTAGGGATGTAACAAAAGTCTTGTCAAGGTATTTTAAAAGCAAAATGTAGCATATTAACAGTTCTGTTAGTCTTTTCTAAAATATGGCAATACATATTGTGGGATTTGGATATTGTTACATCCCTATGCTTCAATCCCTGCTTCAGTCCCTTGCTGTACCCCTGCCGTAGTCCTGCTTCAGTCCTGGTCTAGTCTAGTCTCTGGTCTAGTCCTGCTTTAGTCCTGGTTCACTCCTTACTTGTCCTCGTGCTCGTATATATTGAGTCCAAGTGCGTCGACCCCGAGCCATAGCTGTGTTCCTTTCTTGTTCTTGATCTCAAAGTAGTTGACTCCATACATCTCCAGGTCCTGAGCGATCTTCAGGTACTCCATCATCGAGTCCTCTCTGAAACACAAAATGGTGGAACAATTTTTTAAATCTAGATCAGTGATCAAAGTACCACTAAAGAAAAGATTTGGCCACCAGAACTAAACCAGGTCAATTCCAGGACTATTCCAGATCTAATCTATGGCTAAAACAGGTGGACTACATAATTTCCACTGTAGTTTAAACAGAAATTATCCACAAAAAAGTGGACAAAATGAAATGTAAATGAGGCAAACCCACAAACTGAAGAGCTGTCCCAAGTACCACCTGAAGGAGCTTGGACCACAGTTTGAGAAACACTTGTGGTTGGACTTTATTTCAAGTTAAGTCTGACAATCATGGAAAAGCTCAAGTTTTTAATTTAGGTGTAAAAGGAGCCATATGCAATGATTTCAGATTAGTGAATTTCCACATGAGGCCTGTCCATATATTAAGCATGAGACAAACTTGGATGTGTCCTCTGTCTGCAGGTTTAGGCTCTGGACACACAGGTTCAGTTGTGATTGTAGTAACTTTTTAAAAAATGGTAAGAAGCAGGATACATACAGCTCCTTTAAAGCTAAAATACATCCTTACACCTGGACACCTTTTTCCTTGAAGAGTTTGAGGTGTTAAACTGTGGGTAAACCGTCAGTCTGAGTCTTTTTCTTTTCTTAAGCTCATCTGCTGAGTGACAAAGGGATTTACAAACTTAACCCAAATATTCCACCGTTTTTGAATGTTTACCACCTGACCATCTCTTCTGTAGTATTTTTATATTTTTGAGTCTGTCCTTTGTGTGACAAGTTTGTGTTTAAATAAAGTGTGGATTTAAATGCACATTCATAATTTTGTATCTCTCAACTGAGCATTCCTCTGTGTTCTGTTTAAAATCTGTTTTAAATCACTATCATTTTTGATTTTATCTTCATATCTCCCTACTAGTTATTTTTTTCACTTGAGCTCACCCCGCCCTCTCGTCCCTTCACCTTCAACATGCTTTAGCTACACACACACACGCTACACACACGCCACACACACACACACACACACAAACACTCACTCATGGTTTATTTTTGTTTATTATTATTTCACACACACCACAAACACTCACTCATGGTTTATTTTTGTTTATTATTATTTTTTGTCTTGTCTACAAACTGTCCCGTCATGTCTTCTGTCTTGTTATTTGAATCAGTATGTCTTGTTATTAATGTGTCTTGGACCTAAATGTTGTATTGTAAAATTGCTTAACTTGTATGTCTGTCTGGATTTAACTAAATTAATTAATTAATAAAAAAAACAAATAAATAAACACAAGAACACAAGAATGCTCAGGTACCTGAGCATTCCTCTGTGTTCTTCTGTTTAAATAAAGTTTTGCCTCTTGTACCTGAGCATTCTTCTACGTTCTTCTGTTTAAATGAAGTTTTGTCTTTTGTACCTGAGTGTTCCTGTGTTCTTCTGTTTAAATAAAGTTTTGTGATTTGTACCTGAGCATTTCTCTGTGTTTTTCTGTTTAAATTAAGGTTTGTCTTTTGTACCTGAGCATTCCTCTGTGTTCTTCGTGCCATGTCTGTATCCGGTCCTCCCACTGCTCTTTGGTCAGTTTGTGCTGCTCCAGGACTCTAAAAACACACACAATAATATATAATATATAATATATAATA
>KN471717.1:9403-21838 GCA_000787095.1 Periophthalmodon schlosseri
GAGTGCAGTTTGCGGCTAACGGGAGCTCTCGTTTCATTTATGGGCCACTCGCAGAGACTATATGAGTAAACACTTCCGACTGACGCAGGGCTTTTCCTTCCAAGAAAACTATAAAACCTTCAAAGCATGTCCACCTCCTCAGTGACTCACCGCCTGATGCCGAACACCTCGTTTCAATAAGGCCCGTTTTGGACATTACAGCCTAATATTGTAATGACATTTTCAGTTCAATGTGCACAGGACGGTTGTGTAACTGCTATTCAAGCTATTTGCCGGTTTTAGTCTCGCGGCAGCATAGGCAAAACCCACTTAAAGAGACGAGAGAGGTTAAAAGGTTGAGAAACGCATCAGTGTTGTCAAAGCTAACATTGTTAAGCTAACTGCAACATGGCATAGTGTAAACTTAAAAGATGGACTGGCGTGGGCAGAGTTGTGTTTTAGTCTTTGTGTTTCCTCAAGTGAAAAAGCAAAAAGAGGAAGCCATGTCTATGTGAATGATCATGTATGTTAGCTGCTTTAGTGTTGTTGTTTTTATTAATAGTAATTTTGGTTGTTTCTGGTTTAAAAGTACATAAAAAATATATATTGGTTCATTTAGTTAACAGATAGCTGAGACGATTCTTGCAATTGCTACGCTACGCTACTAATTGCAATGTGCAGACCATTCCACATTGTGTTCACATATTATTTTGGTGAATAAATGAAAAATATTTGCTTCTTTTTTGAACGTTTTTATTCATTCAAAACTATATCGGTCCATTTAGTTAACAGATAAGACCATTCTTGTAATAGCCACGCAAGTTTTTGTCATTCCTAATTAGCACCTCTCGTGACTCACATTCAGGCCCCTGTCCGTTATTTGGCGAACCACATCTATGGTATAATTGCAGATTAACCATCCCTTTGGACTTATGAGCAACGCCTGGGTAGACTGTGTAATAAAAGAGTGTTTATGGGTGAACTCACTCTCCAGACCTGCAGCCTAATCCTTCCTATTAAAGAGAGGCCATGTTTGTCAGGTCTACCAGTAGTGAGAGGTGTCTGGCCTGGTTTAAGACAAAGCCACGTCAGCTGTGGCTTACTCTGCGGCCTCTCCTTTTATTAGGCTCCAAAACACTCACACACACAGTTTTCAAATACTAAAGTCTTTGCTAAAGGTTTTGACCAGTTTAGACCTGCTGGTATAGACCTGTTGAAGTCCTGATTTAGTCCTGCTGCTATACATCCAGGTTTAGAACTGGTTTAGATTCGGCCTTGGCTTGGTTTATGCCTTGTTACGTTTCATTTTGTTCTTATTCGATCCTGAACTTGATGGTTTAGTCCTGGTTTAGTCCTGGTTTAGTCCTGGTTTAGTCCTGGTTTACTCCTGGCTTAGTCCCGCTGATATAAATCTGGTACAGCCCTGATATAGCCCTGGTATAGACCTGGTTTAGTCCAGGCTTGGTTCAAGATTATTACAGTCCTATTTTGTTCAGACTGTGTTTTGTCCAACTGTCCTAAAGATACATTTACACTAGTTTGAGCCCAGTTTAGTCTTGGCGTAGATTTTGTTTGGTCCTGTTCCAAGTTCTGGTTTAGTCCTGGTCTAGTTTAGTTTCCTGGTGAGTTTATGCATGATTTGTTGTGTCTACTTTTGACCTGGCTTAATCCTCATTTATAAATCATTAGTTTAGTCCTGGTCCAGTCTCATTTTGGACCTGGTTTAGTCCTGGTTCAAATCCTGCTTTACACCCCCAGTAGCACATATATTAGAATAACAGTGACGTCCTCTTTGACTTCTATGTTGCGTACGGCCCTGCTACGTCTACACAAAAGTGGGAGAAGAAAAAGCTACAGGAAGAGCTTGGGTGCAGACAGGGCCCGAATTGTTTTGTTTCTATAGCGACCTGGCAGCACACAGCACCAGGAGTCACACAAAACACGCACAATGAAACGCGCACACACAGAATACTCACACACGAGAGGCACAAAGACACATTACAGTGGACTGGGAGATGTGTGGGAGGAAGAACAGCACCGGGAAACAGACCAAAGCAACTCCATGTATTGTGTTACATGTGATGAAATGAGGCTTGTATCAGGGCAATGCCGTGTAAAGTTATAATGTGTTTACACGTTAATCAAGTCTTATACTAACAAAGTTTATACACATCAAATGAAGTTAGTCCATATATTTATACAGCATTTATACAGAAAACGTGT
Organism: Periophthalmodon schlosseri; assembly: GCA_000787095.1. NCBI lineage: Eukaryota > Metazoa > Chordata > Actinopteri > Gobiiformes > Gobiidae > Periophthalmodon > Periophthalmodon schlosseri. Next base: position 11,606 of record KN471717.1, read on the forward strand.
AGCCTATTAGTAGCTTGATTGACAATGATGACTGGACAGCCATAATTGTAATGCTTTGTTACTATCAGTACTGCTATCACCACTACAACAACTACTGCTACTATTACTGCTACTGATACTTCTGCTGCTACTGCTACTAATATTGCTACTACTGCTGCTACTGTTACTACTACCGTTACTGCTACTGTTACTGCTGCTGCTGCTACTAATACTGCTACTGCTGCTACTGCTACTGCTACTAATATTGCTACTACTGCTGCTACTGTTACTACTACCGTTACTGCTACTGTTACTGCTGCTGCTGCTACTAATACTGCTACTGCTGCTACTGCTACTGCTACTACTACTACTACTACAGATAACAACAACTACTGCAAACAGCTACTACTTTTTCCCTATTTTTTTACACACTTTGCTAGGAGTCTGAAGTCATTTGCTGGCTACAACTTTTACATTTAGCATTTTAGTCCAACTATAATTTATTATGCTCTTAAAAGCTTTAGCTAAACACCCAACTTGCCCAATAAAACACCAAAACTAACACATCTATGTAAAAAGGACCAGTGTCAAGTTTCATATTTTTGGGGGGTGCTAAACAAATACAACACAATGTAAGAATGTTTGCTTCCTCTCCTTGTGTGTTAAACAATTCTCTGTACATGGATAAACTTGTGTGCTTCTTGTTGAGAGCGTCTCAAACTCTATGATCCCTTTGTGAGCCCAATAATCACATCGGTCACGGGCTGAAACATGACACCTCAGGACGGGGAGGAACTTCATGGACCCAGCGTAGGAGGGAGGAGGACAGAGCAAAAACTTAAAGAGACAGCACACGCTTAAATCAAAGTCACACAACCCCCCACTCTGGGGATACATTTGACAGTAACAACTACAAGCATAGGATTATATTTCAGTTTGTTTCAGGTTATTCATGTCTATATGGCCAAGTTTATATGCCTAAATTACTCAAGACCACCCCGACTAATACTGCTGAAGTCTTTGGCTACTACAAGTAATAGTAGACATAGAACTACAAATAGGAGAAATATAATATTTTCACTTATGCAGTTACTTTTCTCTAACTGTCCTATTGCTACTACTACCTACTACTACCTACTACTAGTACTACTACTAATATCATCTCGCTACCCCTATTCCACTACTATTACTGCACCTACTTCAAATACAAACAACTGCTACTGTCTCAAATTACAAAAAAAAACTGCAACTACAATTACATATATTTTACTCTCAACTACTAATACTGCTGCTCCCGTTAAAGCTGCTACTACTACAACTATTGCAACATAGTTTTAGTTGGCACAGTTATCAAACTGCAAAGGCGATAAACATATTGTCCTCTGCAAACAACAACATGGTTAGAAGTCTTGTACGTGTAGTTTAGGCCTCTAAGAACATGTGACTGCTCCTCAAGTTGAATACATTGTGGACTCCTACTGAACAGAATCCTACTTTTTTTAAAATGCAAATGTAATAAGACTGCTTGTAACTGCTTGTAACTGCTTGTCAGAAAAAAAAAATCACAGTTCGATTTTTGTGCAGCCATAACTGTGCTTCCTTCATCTACTTGGTTCCTATCTCTCTGTGCAGTCTGCTTTGACACTGCAGTGGCAGAGTGATCCTTTCTGACCTCCTGATTAACACAAAGACTCCATTGAGATCAGAGACACAGACTAGACTTTCCTCCACAGGCCTGTTTGTTCCCTCAGACCAGCCCCCACGCACTTTTTGTCTAACTTATTGGTTTTTCTCCCTCAAACCATGACAAAAAACAGCTGAGGTGGCCGATTAGTTGGTTGATAAGATTACAAAAACAGCAAACTCCACATCTGTAGTTCAGGGAAAATGCAAGAAGCCTGCTTCTGTGAAAACGAGTCAATAAAATGAACTGAAACTGCGTCAACGAAAGACAGTTTTGAATGTCCAGAGTTTAAGTCAAATTAACATTTACTTCTAGTGTTACTTGTGATTCTATAGTTGCTGATACTACTGTGAAACCAAGCAGGCTTTAGTAACTACAACGAATTTAATAATTAGCATAAACGCACAATTGCCAGAACTAGACTAAAATTTGTACTACTATGACTACGATTATGATGACTACTACTACTACTATTACAACTACTACTACTACTACTACTACAGAAGTGATTCCCTTTTGCAACTCCGTTTTGAAACTTTGATATAATCTATTGTGCAGTTAGACATGTAATTTTCAACTTTCAAGGTGGTAGTTCTGTTATACATACAGTAGGCCTGTCACGATAACACATTTTGAAGTTCGATATTTTGCTGAAGTAAATATAGACGATAAATGATAATATTGAAATAATTTATACCACTTACACAAAAATCTATAATATTGTTAGAAAATCATGACCTGCAATAAATAAATAGCAGAAAGAAACACTTAAATACTTAGTTTGTATCTGTTGTGAGTCATAAAAGTGATTTATTGAACCTATTGGCTTAAATCTTACCATATAGCCAAAAAATAAAAATGACCACCATTTCCCAGTAGTGCAAAGAAAATGTACACGCAACAAATATTGAGTTGATATAGTAATTATCGAGACAGGCCTAACATAAAGACTATTCCAAACTATTCCAAAGTTGTCCTATTTACGTGGCCTTTTTCTTTTTTATAGAACCAAAAAATGACAATCCAACTCCAGTCACAAAACAATACATGGCCACAGTAAAAGTAAATGTGTACTCTTCATGTTTTCAACAAATTGTAAATACTTTGGTAAACTACTTTAGTTAAAAGCTCTAGTTGCATTAGTTCCATCACTACTACTACTACTACTGCTACTACTACTAAAGGACAACCCAATACCCAAAACAATACATAGCTACAGTAAAAGTAAATGTGTACTGTTCAAGTTTTCAACACATTTTAAGTACTTTGGTAAACTACCCCGTTACATTAGTTCCATCACTACTACTACTTCTACTACTATCACTGCTACTACTACTGTTACTACCACTACTACCACCACTACTACTACTGCAGTGATCGAGTTTTACAGCAGTTAGTGGCAGAAGCTAGTTGGACTCTGAGGACTGTCACTGACTTCAATAAACTACTGGCTGATTATTTCCATATGAGCAACTAGCAATTTTTTTTTTCACTGCAAACGCTCTGTTCCCAAAAGAGCAACAATTCAACAGGATTTAACATGGGAACGGGAACGCCAGGAATCCCCCGCTCTCTGCTGAGGCTGCAGTTTGTGTGTGACAACAACACAAAAAGATTTAAGGCAGCGTAAAGCAGAATACGTTTTACAAAAAGTATTCTTATAGTAACCTTTAATTAGTTACTTACTATGGGCGAGCAGGCGGTGCACTTGTCAAAGGCCAGGCTGGCAGGGAGGACGTTGTCAAACCTTGAGAGAAAACCTCGAATCTGTGATAAAAAAGAAACAAAAAAATAAATGATACCAATTATTACACATTATTTCAAAGTAACACCACTACTACTACTACTACTACAACTACTGCTACTACCACTACTACTACACATGCTGTTTATTGACCCAGTACTAGCCGTTTTGTCCATTATTGTATTAAAAATAATTCTATACGCTTAAAAAAAGTTGTATTGCTTGAATTAGTGACAACATTTAGCTTCTTGCTGCTACCTTACAAGATAATTTGTACCTAGCAGCTGCAGAATTTTAAAATTAGGTGAGCAGTGCCATCTGGTGGTGAAAATAAAACATCACAGTGTTCTGTTTCTCAGTTTTTGATGACTAATTCCCTTAATGTAATTTCTACGCCTTAAGGAAATCGTCCCATATCGAGACCAATATAGTTTTAGATAATACTCTTCCTGCTCTTTTTGCTGCTAATTTCAAATACATCTTTAGACTTTTTATTTTATCTGATGATGCACAACTCTATTGCACAAAAAGGCAGCCTGATTTTAAGAATTCACAGGCAAACATCAGACAATAACAAAGCACCATGAGTAACGGACTGACATAGATGAAAATCCACTCTTTGGTTGAATAATCTGAACCCAAACGCAGCATCTTTTAATCAATGCATCTGGAGGATTTTAATTAAAACTCATTGATAAGGTCTGACAAGAGAAGAAGGAATAGGAAGTGTGCATGAGGTGAACATTGAAGAAAGTGCCGTCATTATAAAGCGGAGGGAGAGTGAGTCAGAGGAGCGTGGGTAGAAAAGTGGATTTTTTTGCTTTTTTATGCCAGTACTTTGCAGATTATTGCAAACAGTTTTGATATATACTTTAATACAAGCAACTTACACAACCCTCCAGTGATATGACACCAGGGCCATTCACCACAATTACAGTGGGCTAGTATTGTTTACTCTGCCGATATTTTTGGACAGATTTGGATTATTTTTCCCAAATGACGTAATTTAAATTCACTACAAACTCGTCCACAGCCCTTTTTACCACAAACATTTAAGCGACCTGTGTAATCACATTTTGTGCAGTTATCTCTTCATATCAAATAAAGCTTTGTGTTAACTCTTTAGGCAGTATTTTGACCAAAACAAAAAAATCTGCCTGTGCTGGAGATTTAAGGCCGACAGCTGATATGCAAAAAAGTGCAAATATCGGCCTAATATATTGCCCTGCCAGTATGTTGGTCTACCTCTAGTCACTAATGAGGATACAGACGAATAAATAAAATAAATAATATTATGCAAAAGGGTGGAATAAAGCAAGGTTAAAATTAAGCAGGTCAAACTGGCTACTCAATTAGACTGAAATTCTTAGTGGACAAAATGAAAAGCTACCAGCATTTGGCTAATGTTAATACCAACTGAACTGCATCTGTGTAAAGTAAGAACAAAAAATTATGCTTTTAATAGTTTGATTTTATGTCTATGGCCTGGGAACGCCTTGAGGTTGAGGATAAGCAGAAGAAAAAGGGTGGATGATTTGACGCGTTACTGTAATATGTGGATACGTTTGTACTTTGTATGCCAATGTTACGGATACGTTGATTTGATTTTTTTCTTTATTTGTTTTCTTTTCAAACTTGTCTAGCAACAAAAAATGCCAACCATGACCTTTCAACATTAAGACAATATATATATATATAATTTATGCTGAAAAACACAGGACATGGAAAACTGGTCTGAAAAGTGTCATTCTAAATCATTCTAACCTCAGCAGGTCGGATCCACTGCTCCAAAACCATCAATGAATCACCAACATAACTCTTACTTTCTGTAAATGGCAGCTCAAGCTAACGCAGATGTGATACAATCTAGTTAATGGTCGTCTCACTGTGTAGATCGATCCTGCTGTTTTTACCGATAAAGTTGTATTCAAAACCCTCATGTGGAGTGACTGACGGCTCTGTCGGACCTGCAGGAGCCTTGTACATTTACATTACAGACGGTGTGACTCAGACAGAAACTATAGAAACTGCATTCAAAAGATTAATGTCCATTTGAAGTATTTATTTTTATACTTTAGCTGAAAAGTTGACAATTTGCAATGGAAGATGTATATATTTATCACTTTTTATCACAACCAAATCTTGTATTTATTTTCTTGAATTCATAAATTTATTATATAGTCAAATTATTATTCATTCATTTTTTAAGATATGTACGGTATTATAAATATGATCATTTTGATAATACGTGTTTAGCAGAGATATGTCTAGCTTTCTGTTACTTGCCTTGAAACAATTGATTTGGTACTAAAATCTGCCTAAATAACACCTTTTAGCATGTTAGCAACATTCTTATCAAAATAATATTCACAATCCACAAGATAATTTTACTAATGAAACGTCAATACCAAAGCTGGCCACAAGTTGTCACTGTTGCAATACCACAAACAACTTGAAGGATCTTCGCTAACTCCAGACAAGTTATTGTTTTATCTCTTCTTTGTCACAGAAATAGCCACACAAAATGAATCCTCCACCTATATCCTCTCAGGGTGTTATTAGCCTATAGCTCCCTCTCTCTCCAGGCTCGCACACGCACATGCACATGCACACACTCGCACACGCACATGCACACACTCGCACACGCACATGCACACACTCGCACACGCACATGCACATGCACACACACATGCACACACACACGCACACGCACATACACAGAGTGCCATTTTCCAAATTATTTGGTCTAAATACCACAAGCTGTAGAGGTGTCAAGAGCCGGCACAAACTCAGATTCAGGGGGCGATGAATACTGATGATGATGCAGACAGAGATGACGACATGGAGAGTGTGAAAGTAGTCAGCAGAGCGCTACACTGAGCAGGCTCTGAACAGCTGTGGATCATACAGGCCAGCGATTCCCAGTCTGTGGTGCGGGGGCCACTGGTGTGTATTCATGGGTTTCAGCTTATCCGTTATAGGCAAAATTTTAAGTACTTTTTCCCATTCAAAAAATATAATATTTTGGTTTAAACTGTTGGTCCTCATTGTTGCATTATTCTGAAAGGACAGGCTGCTTGTAGACCCTTTAAAAGTTTGCAAACAAAACATTCTGAGTTCTGGAATGGAAGCGAAAGAAGTGGAACATACTGCGATTTCAATGGAGAACTTAGAATTAACCGCAGAATATCACAAAACAACAAGGATTTGGCAAATAACCACTTATATAATACAATAGATGCATCCAAGTGATATCAGTCTTTTGTAATTTCATCAAATTTTCAAATTTTCAATTTCATTTCAGAAACTGGTACTGTTTTATTCTCTGTGTTGCTGTGACTCATCTTGTCTATGAAAGGTGTGAAAGGTTTATAAATAAACTGGGTTAATTTGGGTTAAGTCCAGTTTTATCCTATGAGAGACACAGTATATTCCTGGTTTCCATTTATTCCTATGGGTTATTTTAATCCTGATATAATTTTTTGGGATCCTTTTATTAAGACGTACCTTAGTTCTGGTTTGGTCCTGGTTTATTCCTGGGTCTTTTTTTTTTTTTTTAATTCTGGTTTAGTTTAGGTTTGATCCTGATCTGGTCTTAGTTCAATCATTATTTAAGATGCTTAGTCTAACAAAACCTATGGTGTGTTCTTACTTGGACTAAACCTGGGACTAAAGCTGGAACTAAACCTGGACTAGACCGTGACTAGACCAGGCCTAGGACAGGTCCAAACCAAGTCCACATCAGGACTGAACTAGGCTCAAACCAGGACCAAACCAGGACCCTTAGAAAACTTAGTATTGGATTATACCTGGTTAAACCCTGTTAAGTCCTGGTTTAACTGCATTATAGTCTTGAATTTAATCCTACTTTAGACCTGGTTTAGTCTGGCTAAGTTCCTAAAAGTTTCACTCTTTTAGTACTTTATGTTTTTTCAACAGCTGCAGATCTGTTCATCCCCAGCCTGTTCCCGCTGTGACGCCAGGTGAGGCTAAAAGTACAATTATTTCTGCTGCAGCGCTTCACTCTGCCAAACGCTATGGAAATATTATGATGTCAAATCAAACTCAGACGCGCTAAAAGGTCGTCAGTTACAGGCTTTAAAAGGAGAGCAGCGTGAAATTGTCCCATTTTGTGCCGGTTAAAAGCAAAGTTTAAGGCTACTGACATTCATTTGGCATTAGACGTATCTAAATTTTATAATGGCAAGTTATCATAAGGGTTAGCATAAGGTAATGATGTAATAATAATACAGGTTTATTATGAAATGTGCCAAATGTATAGTGAAAAAAATATTTAAATATATATTATGTAGTTATAATAAATATAATGCTCTATTAGCAATGATGTTTTAGTTTCCATAACACATTTACAATCCAGTTAATGTTTGCTTACCATTAAAATAATCTTTTTGTTTATAGTTGTTCAGGTTTATTCTATGTATGTGTTTCTGTGTAAATAAAATCCACTGTTACCAAGCATGAAATATGTTAAAAATAAGGTTATTGCTATGGGAACTTGTAGCTTCTATTTGAACGGCCTATTCATGGGTTTCAGGCAAATGATTCCTTCCTGATATGAAGGATTTCGTGAGGACCCCATTCAAAAGACACAATACTTTGATTTGAATGGTGTTTTTGCTATAACAATGGAGGACTGTTGCCATGGAAGAGGAAGAAATACTTAAATAGGGCTGAACAAGTTGGGAAAAATATCTAATTGTGATTGGATTTGCGATGAACGTTTTAATAAGATTCTGTTCAAAGTTTACATTTTAAACGCATCCAGAAGAATTGACCAAAAGACTAAACCAATACTAGAATAACATTTCAGAACATGTTTGTACCGATCTAAACAACAGGGTTTTTAATGCAGAATAAGACGGGACATTTAGTTGTTTGTGAAGGAAAATAGCCCTAATCCTAATCACTGAAAAATGGAAAACAAAAGTAACATGCGGCTAAATCAATGACTCATTTTGTCCCGTTGAATTAAAATATGTAAAAAGCCAAGAATTAGTTATGCAAGACTTTGATAAACAGACCTGCAAATGCATCAGCCCATAGACATGAATGTGAGGAGCGACAGAGGAAGAGTGCAGAGGAAGAGGGAGAGTTTAACCTGATGTGGCACTAGACCCAGAGAGGTGGGCGGCTCGTTCATCCTGTCGTCACTGCTGCTCGCCACTGCATAGCCACTGCAGAGAGAAACAGTGAGGGAGGTATTTATTTACATATGCCGTTTTTTTTTTTTTTTCTTTCAATTACTGTGGGTGTAAACAAAAGCATCAGACAAGAACTTGGATTAATCACCATTCTGCAATGCAAATGTGGACACTATAAAAGTAGGGGCGGACAAGGCTTCGTATTGATAATCAGGTCAGAGGAGAAAAGTAATAATAAAGTAATAATATTTGGAATTGCTATGGCAACTGTGCTAATCCTTTGTCACTTTGAAATATACTGATCACTGTCATGTTCACATTTGGTAAACGCTCACATTTTTATATAGCGCCGAATGCACCGCCAACATGTGGATCAGTGGATCTGACCGCTCTATCAATGATGTTTATATCAAGAGCGGGATTTAAACCTCTAACCTTCAGATCAGTGGACAAACATTCTACCTACCAACTGAGCTACTGTCGCCCCTAAATCATAGATGTCTTTAAGTTGCATTGTGTGGGGGAAAAAACATTGCTTCAAGGTACTTAAGGAGCATTATTTGGTCCATACTTTTACTCCAATACGTACCATGGCAACAAGTCTTACTTGAGTAGACGTCTTGGCTAGTATAGAGCGCTGGGGATCACACGTCTAAAAGCGTAAGTTATTGATCAAATCCGCCATTTTTGTAGCAGCAGTTTAAAAATGCAATAGCCAAAACAGCCAAAACAGCCAAAACAACAACAACAACATATATTTCACTATAAACTCCCTATTGCATTTACCAAATTGAGCAGTTTAAAGATGCATTAGCCAAAACAACAACAACAACAACAACAACATATATTTCACGATAAACTCCCTATTGCATTTACCAAATTTTCAGAAAATAATGAACCTCAAAAAGTAATATTTTATATTAAAAAAAACTGCAGTCTCCTTCCCTTCCTCGTCCTTCACACTTTCTCTTTTAACTTGTGATGTCCGACCGACTGAAGCTGCATCAGAACAGTGCGAACTGGCCTTATCCGACCCACCAGGTGGCCACTTACTATACAGCACACGCACACACACACACACACGCAGGCACGCAGGCACACACACGCACACACACACACACACACACACAAGCATTACCACCAAGTGATCTACATTTGACAAACTTTGCTCATTAAAAACACAGTTATAGACCCTTCAAAGTTAGAAATAAAGAGTTGAAAATACTGGTATTGCCATGGGAACGTGCGGCTGGAGCTTGATCTGTGAGAAGGAAAAGGAATAGTGGTAACGCATTTGCAAGAAAACTTTGATTGAAGGAGCTGCTTTCACTCTATTATTTCAAAGGGCTTTCATCGACAAGTACGAGTGCATATACAAGACAAACTATGTCAGATACTTGTCCTGTGTAAAATATACTTCAAACTAAAACCATTCTGTTTTCATTGCACTGCATTTTATGACAAATATAAGTTGATATTTGTGATAATGTTCATGATACTAAAAGGCTGTGCAATTATCAAGATTCATTCATTTATAATAGTCAGTGATCATCTTGGGTCATTGTAATCGATAACAGTGAAATTCTTTAGATCTGAATAATCATGATTATTGACAAACAGATCTTGACATCACTACTCAACAGTTCATGCAGATTACGCAGCAG